>CM031243.1:429470143-429579605 GCA_018340775.1 Taxus wallichiana var. yunnanensis | reverse complement strand
GTTCAAGAGTCAAACATTGACTTTTTCTTTATATTGCGGGCATTTCAAAAAAATTAGGTTCGGTGTCCTGGATGTCCTCTTGTGCGATTGTGAAAGAAATCTTTGCTTCATCCACACAACTCTCAACCTTCCTGGACCCTTATACGACATTTTCATCTTTTCATGTCCCGCGTGATTGATGTTCCATCCATCTCTGACACATTTCTCTACGACATGCACAATGCACTTACTTGCAAAAAGTCATCTTTTCACGTCCTACGCATACCGATGTCTCGTAAATCCCATGGACCATTCGAATGAAAACTTCCACTTTTTTTTATTTCCTTTACTCCGCGTGATTTCGGTGATGTGCGCCTGTTTGTCCCAATGTCCCATGGACCACTGGGACAAAAATATCTGATTTCACCGCACAACAAAGGAATGCATTCATTTCAGGTTTTTGGGTCCCAAGTGTCATGCATGTACCTATGTGGTCCGGCTCCAAAACCTACACTAGCTTAAGCTGAATTTTTTTATTTTTGCAAATTTTTCTAACTCTTTGAATTTTTCCTTGGATGGAGGGGTTAGAAAAGAGCCAGAGCGACCTTCAAAACCTGATTTTTACCTTTCCATATTTTTTGCTTGCTCCATCATGGGAAATTATGCAAGTTATCCAAATTACCTCAAGGGGTGAATTTGGGATAACACCAACATGAGACACTTAGTAGTTGAATCTTGTTGTTTTTGACCAAGTGTCTGAACTTCTTCAAACTTCTAATGACAACAAGGACATGATTTTCAATGAAAGAATACTTCACTTCATAATATTCCAAGCTCTGATTGAAGAATGCTATGGGTTGTTCTGAACCTTCTCTATTTAGCTATACCAAGATAGTTGAGATTGTGTTTGATCCTCCAAAAGCATACAACATGAAGTCCTTTGAAAATTTCGGGTTGATAAGAGTTGGAGCTTGTAATATTGCATGCTTGATAGCCTCAAAACTCTCTTTACCTTCATGTTGTCCATTTGAATGCAAGATTCTTCTTCAACATCATTGTTAAAGGCTTCACAAGAGTGGCAAAATCAGGCACAAATATGTAGACAAAATTTATCCTTCCCAAGAAACTTTAGAGATATTTCTTGTGGTGTGGCAATGGAAGTGTTTGGATGGCTTCAACTCTTTCAGGATCATTCATTTGTTAACCCTTCTCTTGAGACAATGTGGCCTTAAAATTTACCTTCATGTGCCAAAAATACACACTTTTTTGGATTTAATGACACTCTGAACCTTCTACACCTTTTTAAATACTTGCCTGAGGTGAAAGAGGTGGTATGTTGCATTCTTTGAGAAGATGGTGATATCATCTAGATATACCAACACTATCTTGTTGATTAAGCCTTTGAACACCATATCCATATCCCACTCTGGAATGTTGTTCTCGCATGTTACAATCCAAAAGGCATCTTCTTATAAGCATATGTGCCCCATTTTGTGGTGAAGGCTATTTTGAACTGATCTCCCTCCTTTACCATTATCTAATTATATCCTAAGTAGCCATCTAGTAATGATAACCTTTCGAATCCAGCTACAACTCTGTAATATTTTTTCCATTGATGGAAGTGGATAATGATCCTTGAGTGATGCTCTATTTAGATCATGAAAGTCTACACACAATCTGATTTCTCCATTTATTTTCCTCACCAGTACCAAATTTGTAACCCAAATTGAATGTTTGATAGGAAAGATGATGCTAGATTCAATCATCTTTTTCAACTCTTTCCTCACAAGAGGTTCAAAATGAGGATTCACCGTCCTTTGCTTCTATCTAATAGGTTTAGATTCTGGATCTAGCTCAATAGTATATTGTGCCAACTTTGGGTTGAAACCTCTTAAGTCCTTATAAGTCCAAGAAAATACATCTGCGAATTCTTGATAAAGTTGAACGAATTCAAATTTTTCTTGTGGGGTACTTACTTTGCCAATTTGCAATGTCTTGCCTTTATTTATTGAAATGGGCTCCGATTCCTCACCCTTTACTTGATTGTTTTCTTTCTCCTTCCAGAATTGATCATTTGGGTTGAAGATTGAATCCAAAGTTACAAGACCTTTTCGTACTTTGTTAGTTCTTAGCTGCACCACTTGGTCACCATACTGTTGTTCCAACTTGTCTTGGTTTCTAACAGAGAACTCATCTTCTTCTTGTAAAAAGTTGACAATTTTCTGATCATTCTCGAAGACTTGAAACTTGTGTTTTTTCTGCAACTGGTCTTAAACCACTTTTAGGTTGGGATTTCTAACTTTTGATACTTTCTAAAACATTGAATGCTTCCAATTGCTTCCATTTATTTTTTTGCTTCATTCTTCTTTCTTGGGATGGAATTGATACCAAAAGCTTCAAAATCTTCAATGAGATCCCATACCCAATTCTTTTAGTTATTCAACAGATAATTCTTAGCAGCATTTTATCCTCGACTTGGTTCATGATCATTTCACTATAACTAAATACTTGGAAAATTCTTAATACCTCACTTTCTTTCCCAATGCAATCCATGAGTTAAGGATTCATACTCGGTTGTGTTGTTTAACCAAGCAAACTAGAAATGAAAATATGAGTAATATTTTGTACCTTGAAGTGAAATTATCATAGCTCCTCCTCCAGCACCTTGTCTACTTCTTGAGCCATAAAAGAATAATTTCCATACCTCATTATCATCTTTGTGGTCTAACTTGGTGATTGTATGGAGAGGATGATTCTCTTCATGAAAATAATAAAATATTAGCTGATATTACTCTATTTCTTCGTATGGATAAAAAGCATGCCTCTTTGTTTTCCCATTCATCAAGATTCAAGTCCGAATGCAACTGATTTTGGTATCTTCTTCATGGGTTCTTTGATAATCCTCTTGATCAAATGCTGAACAATTTCCATTAATTGGATTTGTTAAATGAGGATCTATGTGAAAGTTTGCAATGGGCTCAGATATTATTATAGCCTTAGCTCCATACATTGTTTTGAATAGCATGTGTGACCAATCAACAAACAAATAGCCTCCAATTTTAGCAGTGAAGTCTCTTGACAAACACAATGCAAAGAGTGGTGGCAAGTCTATGACTGATACATCTTGCAACACCATTACATTGGGACATGCATGTAATGTGAGGCTCAAATATTTGATTACTCCAACCTTTGTTACTATTGTTCCATCCAATTGCACCACACCTTTAGAGATGACTTCATATTGAATACCTAGTTGATCATTAATTTTTTCGACATGACTAAGCTACTTGCCCCGAATAAATCGTGCAATTATGCACAAGATTATCACCAATGATCAATGAAATATAGAATGTTGGGGGATTCAAATTCTTACCTTAGTGGCTTCCTTGAATTTCTCCTTCCTGAGCTACATTGGTAAGTACCTTGTCTTGTTGATTGGGTGGCTGATTTGATGCTGACCAAGTTTGCCATAATAGCTTGCAATATGTCTCTTTGTCTTGGGATATCCAATGATTCCCACATTGAGATGTTTACATTCATTTTCTTCATCTTCTCAATGATGTTGAATGGAGATGAGCTATCTCTCTACTACCCCTTTCCCTTCACGTTCTTCTCTTGCACATGGGTTATTACAATCGGCACTTAAGTTGGTCTCGAGATGGTTTGGGCTGACCTTGTATATTAAGAGTTGCAATTTGATTGTTAACACCTTGTTGAATGATAGAGGTTGTGGATCATTTGAATTTGATGATTTTCCTTCTCCAATATTCCTTTTCTTGGACCATGTATTGCTGCTACACTTTGAGAAGGGGCTTGATTTATACCACAAAAATCTTCAACCTTCCAATTGACAAGTGTGGTCTCATTCAGAGATGCCTCTTACTGAGCTACTTCCCGTTGCTGATTTCCTCTTTGCCTATCTCTTGTTCCACACCAATTTCCATTATCATAAAGCTTGATTCAAAGCACCATTCAAACATGTTGACTGGTTATGAGGTTGATTACATGGGAAACACTAGTCATATTCCTAAGCCATGTTATTTCTCACTGGTACCAAAGCTCTAGATGTTGATGCAACATTTTAATTGTAAGGTTGGAATGGTATATTAGTAGGAGGCCCGACTTGGTTCTACGATTTATAGTTTGAATGCGTGTCTGTTTGGCTGATATGGAAGTCTACCGGGTTGAGTTTAAGGTTGGTATGGTCTGAAATTTTGAACTTGCTTCCCACTTAAGTGTCACTAACTCATTACCCAAGTTTTGTAGTTGGTTCATGACTTCTTGGATGTCATTTTAGGTACTAGAAGATGAGGTGGAAGTTTTAATTGAACTCCGATTTCTTGGAGTAGGAATAGGAGATAATGTGGGTGTTTGACTAGTGCTTGGAGCTCCTAATTCTGATATAGAAGCATAGGTGGCCTAGGTGTAAGTTAACTAGCTTGTATCAAGAAATTTTCAGCTCTAATAGAAATGTTATAGGTTGCATGTAAATTTATACCTCCCATTGATTGAACCATTATGGAAATATAAAATTTAAATCTTTAAGGAAGTATAGAAAGCACCTTCGGATGTTGATTTTATGATCAATGTAATTTTATCCCATGTCCTATGAAATATGAAGTTGAAAAATGTTAGTTGTTCTTTAGAATCCCTCTTAATAGTTTTCAATTCTTCCAATAAGGATAGATTATCTCCCTTTTCTCCAAACTTATTGTTAAGAGTTATACACAAATGGTCCCAATTTTGGATAGACCACTGCATTGTTAGTCTCCGAACCATTACAAAGCTTTACCCTTAAAGGAGGATGCGAACAATTTGACAAAAATGTCCATTTGAGTAATTTCATGAATAGCACAAACATTTACAATGTCCTGAATATGGTCAATCGGGGATTGTATGGTTTTCTCTAGTGAAATATGGAATGTTCTTTAATGCTGCATGTCGAACTAGTATTTTTCACATTGAGAGTGAGTGGGTTGCTATCAATGAAATTTATATAGGGGGCTACGCTATTTTTATTTGTCATAGAACTCTAATCGATTGAACAAAAGGCCTTCCAGTGGAGGTGTTAATAAGGTACTATTCGGTGGAGATGGAGACCTTTGAGCTCTTCTTCCTCTCTTTTCTCTATCTTGGGGAAAAGTGTAGATAGATAAATAGTCCCTCTTCTCTAGTTCTTAACCTTGTTTGGATTATTCTCATGAATATTACAAACTTGGACTACTGAAACCAGTGGATTCTGCCTCTTAGAAGTTTCCAGATCTGTAATTTCAAATCTTCTTACGAGTTGGGAACTTACAACAAGTGCACATACATTTTTTTCAATTATAATGACAACCTCGTGGTCCCACCAGGACATGCTGTAACTTTTATCATCAAATCACAACACCCTATGGTTTTTAAAATTGTGTGTGATTGAGCTCAAAGTGTGATTGGATAACATGGGTACTATCTCCAAGTTGTGGGACTTTCTACTTGAGATAGACCTCGAGAGAAATATGGTTTTTACTCCTAAACTGCCGAGTAAAATCTACTCTAATGTAGGAAAAATATCTACTCCTAATCTAATATTCCAAGGGAGTAGGGAGAGAGAGTGCATGAAAACAAAGCCTACACTAAAGTGGTGATACACCAGAAAAGGAGAGTGTGAATAGTCTTCCAATGAGTGAAAAGTAGGAGCAAGGTGTATATTAGAATGGGTGCTAATGGTTCTCACAATCTAGCAACTACATTCACAACAATATTTCATGCAAACACAATGATATTGAATCCCACAATATCATAATATAGACACAATATATATTCAATGAGATTGAAAGGGCAAGAGGAATGCAAATAAACACAATAGGGAAGAAAATCCACAACTTGTATCTATAGCTTTCATTAATATGCATAGCTCAATATATTATAGAGTAAGGGCATGGATCACCATTCAAGGAGTCCACTACAAGGGCATACAAAACATTAGCTTCACAAAACAATTTTGTGAGTTTTGCTACCAAAAACTACCCCCTTTATAATGATCCCAACACTTCAATTTATAGAAATTTTGAGAAGAGAAAGAGAGAGGGAAAATGAAAATCTAGAAATCAATCCTTTAACCACTTATAAGGTTTCATGAATGGAGTGAAATGATGTTATGTTTCTTGCCAAACACTCCCCATATTGTCCCATAACTTGTAGCAGTGAGAAATTTCATCCCATGCTTCATTAATGTCCTCCCAACTACCAATTAAAACACTCTTCCGAACTCCGTCCACATTTTCTCGAAAAGTCACCATTGATTCCTCATCAAAGTTTGTATTTATTTATTTTTGTACATATTTCTTGGAAACATGATTCCAACGGTAAAAATTTGTGCATTTTTGTTGATAATTGCAGAATTTATGGCCTTACGAGTGCGGGAAGCTATTTTGGGTCAACCGTTGAGACAATTATGTCATTTGATAGGACTTGGTTTTAATTGATGACGCTAAATATGTTTCTTTATTTTTATATATCTACCCTCATAAAAATTAAGAAATCCATTTTTCGTGAGGTAGAGGACGTCATGCCCATTCTGAAAAGTCAAGTTTTTGTGAAAATCAAAGTTCGGGGTCGGAATTTATGGCCATTTGAATTTCGGGGTGATATTTGCACTATCTTCCCTTACATGTGTCTATATCGGGAATTTTGGGTGTTGGTGTCATGGCTATCCTGGATGAAAATCTCTGATCCACCCGTAAGTCTCCTTCTTGTCTACATTTTCAAAAAATTGGGTCCTCAACGTACTCGTGTCTTGCGTGTACCGCCGTCGACCCGACTGTGTCATCAAGGCTATTGACCACCACTTCACCCACATCCCTTTGTGATCAAATATTTTGGCATTTCAGGTCTTGGATGTCCCACACATACCCCATGTGGATTGAGGCACTTGATCTAACCCGTACATTTACTCTTGGTGGGGTAAACTCGGCCTTGCGGCGAACCCATGTCCCAACGTCCCATAGACCACGTGGGAAAAAATACCTGATTTGTCTGATCCCTTTTACCAATGGAGATTTTGACATTATGGGTCTTGGATGTCCCACACATACCTATGTGTCTTGGGCACTTCAAGCTAACTTCACCAATGTACTCTTTGCAAATTGGTCATTTCAACCATGCGGGTTCGGATGTCCCGCGAGTACCTATGTGGCACAGGCTCCAAAAACCCAATTTTCTACAATACACTAGCACATGCTGACGTTTTTACATTATTTCTTTTATTTTCTAACTCTTTGAATTTTTTCTTGGATGGGGAAGTTAGAGAGAAACAAGAGGGTTCCCAAAATCATTTTTTTGTCCTTCCATCATTTCTGCTTGCTCCAGCATGAGGAGATTATGCATGTTATCCAAATTACTTTGAGGGGTGAATTTGGGATAACAAGTTCCACAAAGATGAACAAAATAAATAAATGAAAACAGACTTTGAAGGAATTTACTGACATTTTTCATACTTCATAAAGAATCAAAAACAAAAATAAAATTGGCATTCAAAGAGATTCAGGGAAGAAGTCCTATTGGATACCCAGATGCAAAGGAAACATTGCATATAATTGTGTACAAAATTTCATTTTAGGAGGATTACAGTCACAATGTTTTCATCATGGTGAAATACATTTCTTACTGTCGTCAACAAGTTATCCAAGATGGAATTTCCTAAATATATAATTGTTTTCATTAATGGTTTAGCTGCAAATTATGGAAAGGTCAAGCTTGCATTGAAAGTAGCTACTATTTTACACATGAAGAAGCATGAAATGAGGTAAAGATAATTAAAGTTATCATATAAGATTTCTACTTTTATTAGAGTAACGTATGTGCGAGATCAAAAATAAGTGCAAGAAGCTACGTGATAAAGATGCCATTAGTTTTAGAATTTCACGAAATTATGATACAAAGAAAATAATGAATTGTATGAACTTGAAAACATTATATCGATATTTCAAGATGACCAAGTGTGCCCTCAATAAGAAAAGAAAGTAGAAGCTAGAATCCACGAAAACAAATTCATTGTAAAATATTAATGAAAATTAGAGCCAAGTGGTAAGAATGGCTTCTCACACTTAGCAAGAAAAAAAAATGCATACCTAGTTTGAAAAGGACATGTCTATTAGTAGAGTTTGACTTAACATCAACGAAAAATAAAGACTCCTGAGCCATTATCTATTTGAAATAGATATCACATTTTGTAAAACATTTACTCATATCAAAGGATGAATACCCATATCTCGGCTATCAAAACTAATAATTCTAAGTCATTCATGAGTTTCATCGAGAATATTTCAGATACAAATCTAGGAAACACCTTATATCTTATGATTCTTAAAATATTTCCAAATTTTGTAGAGATCTTCATGAATTAATAGAACAAGTTTTTAATTCGGTTAACATAAAGAAGTAACAAAATATAGGCATACAATGCAAAGAGAAACCCAACATTTCAACTATTTATGAAGACTTTCTAAATGGAGGAGTTGAAGAAATCATCAGAATATCACAACTATGCAGATCAAAGAAGTCACCATTTCAAAGTTATTTCTTCAACCCTAAGTTGCAAATAAAATATTGAATGTCCAAAACATGTTGAAGCGTATTTTCCATTCAAGAAAACATAGATAAAATATGAAAGAAATGTTATATGAGTTGTCCAAGAAATGATTAAAATATCGACATACATTACTCAAGATATAAAATCTCACCTTTTCCATAAACATCTACACAAAGGTAAAAATATCCAAGGTCGAGCACACCCAATTAGAAGTATTAGCTGAAATGGAACTTAGAACCATTGAAAATAACTAGGAACTGAAGCTTCATTCTCAAATGGTCATCATCAAGAGAAAATTTAGTTAATAAGAGATCTCGGAAGATCCCCAACAATGGTGTCCACGTAACTCTAATAAAACTTAAAAGAAGCTTAAAACCTTCATGCAATGGTAACCTGAACAAATTTTGCTAGGGCTTTGCACGAGACAATAAATGATCAATTTTAGGTTACGAGATAACCCTGCTCACCAACCAACCAATGGTGCCATCTAACCCAACTTTGAGTTAAAAATTAATGATCAAGATTGATTCATACAAGATCTAACAGAGATGGATATCCATCACCCTATTCGAGTATAAACTCCATGTTTACCATAGTCAGAACAAGGTACAAATATAATGCTATAGATCAAATCGGTACCAAGATGAAATGGCCAGAATTAGTCGCGGGATCAATGAAGCCAAAAATGAATACAAACTTAAATGCTCGGAGAATTGATAGTTCAAACCTGCAGGTACTTCATCGATGGTTGATATCAATACAACAAATTCGATGAAAAATCCACCACAATTGTTTATAAATCAATTGGAGTTTAGAAAACATGCACATGTAAAATAATGGATAAACCCTAATCAATGTACAGTTAAGATCACTGACATGTAATCCCAAAGTGTCAAGTCATCATGGTGAAAAGGGACCATGTCAAAATATAAATAATTTTCTCGCATTTGACCTTAGTTTAATGTTAAAAAAATTATAATAGACACCTTTATGTTGTGTGGGATGATGCATTAGTCAAAAGGAAACTAGATTATTGAAAGTAACATTACTTTTTAAACCTTATACTAAAGCTAAAACTGAAGCATGTGTTAAGCAACAAAGGGGAATGACACTATGATGTGTGTCATTTGACAAATCAAATGGGGGTGCAATATATTATGATGATCATGATTAAAAAAATTATATGACATGGTTCGAAGGAGTCCAAAATGTGTGCTAAACAAAGAATTAGAAAATGTGGTCATTCCACATAAAGAAAAAGTATGCACACACCAAAGGTGGTCCCCATAGTGGGAAAATTTGGAGGTTGAATAAATTATACTTGCAGGAGATAGTATTGCATGTAGTCACAAAAGATAAAGATGTCATTATCAACATGCAAAATGGAGTATGTGCACAGATGTCAACATCAGAACTTGCAGGTGGTCCCCATAGTAGATGAAATACATGGGTGAATATTTTGTAAATTATTGCAAATAAAAGAATTATTTTTCTCACACAGGGAGATTAAATTTTTGCATGTACATTACAAGGAAAAATTAAAGAATGCTGTTATATCATTGTAAATGGATCAAGTTACAATTTTCACATGAAGCACAAGAAGATAGAGATTGCATGCACAATTGAAAGTGCAAAGTGTGGCCTAATTTTAGGAAGGGTTAGGGTAAAATTTTTTTCTATATACTGTGTAATGGAAAAACATAGGAAGACTTTTTCACATAGGAGTGTTGAAGCAAATTTTTCTAGTTTTACCTTTTGAATGAGAATAGATTTCTATCTTTCCAATTATTTACAGTGGTGTGTATATCTCATTAATTCTTGTGAATTTCAAATTACCTGATTAATCATCTTACCTTTCTACAAATTTAGTAATTTATGCATAATATTAGTGTGCATATTTATCTTATTGTGTTGTTGTGATTCATTCCCTTAATACACAAAATTGTTTTGCCTTATATTCTACTGAAAACTATTGGTTTTTGCATCCAAAATTCATTCTCAAATTAATTGTGCATGTACTCAATCAAATCTCTCAACAAGTTTGGTGTATCACCCCATTTTCAATTCATTTACAGTCATATTTTTACCCTCAAAACCCCAAACATTAGTTTAGGATACATAAAAAGGAACCATGCTTGATACGGAGACTCACCTCAACAATAGGTATACCCACAGACTTGAGGTGTTTCCATTATATCTACAAAACTGAGAGATCCAAGAAATATTAGAACCCCTTCAATCATCTCTAAAAAAGGGTGCACTTTTGGTAGATAATAGGTCGTTATATGATTTCATCTTACAAAGAACATAATGTATTTTAGCTTTGAAGGTTGAATGTAGAGGAACTTCCCATTCCTAAATGGTATATTTCTTAAACATTGTTATTGAAAATCCTACAGATTGGTTAGAGTAGGATTTCCCTTTCAATAAGTGTAGTTCTTGCACATTGCATGTTTTTCAATTCAATAAAGTGCACTAGTGCACATGATTTGGTTCACTAGATCCTTTCCAAGATTTAGTTTGTTTTCGGAAAAGGTAATTTTTTGTTATATGCTTTGACTCCATGCCTAATTGACAAGGGCTAGGCACTTTGGTCTACAAGCTAACAGGTAAATTTTCCTACGTGATCGCTACAAATGTTGACAATATTTGCACTAGTACAAAAATGGGCAACTCGAAATTTTTTTACAATGGAAGTTATTGATGAAAATGGACCTAACTAGGGGATGCATTACAATTTTATTGTGTTTTCACTTGCAGCAATTGATTAACTACATGTAATATGTAGCTATGTGTGTTGTTACAAAATGTAACACCTCACATAGATTGCCATTCCATGTTCATCTTTAGAAAGGAAACACAAAACCCCAAAGGACTAATGCATTGCCTTGATGAAGACAAGAATCACAATTTAGGTGAAATGTTAAATTTAGGAACAACAAACAAATTTTTATTTTACATGAAAGAGAGTTAATTATTAACTTACGAGTACTTTAAAAATCATTATTTCTACATGTTTAATTATGTGATTTGGTTGTTTATTTCATTATACAATCAATATCCATCATAAAATTTGAATGCAGAAAGAAGTACACAACTCAAGGTCATAAATTAATGTTATTTATTCATGAAGAAATTCAATGGTTCCCACATAAGCCATGTGATGTAACTCATAACTACTAAAGAAATAAGTACATGTGCATAAAGTTAAAAGTAAAAGAGTATAAAAGAAACCCATCATTGCCTTGGGTTTTTTTCTAATCTTCTTGCCTCCAATTCCAACTCCATCTTTCATCCAACTCTTCATCTACAACCTAAAAAATAAAGGGGAAAAAATGACATTATAGAGCTCGGGGTTTGATCCATACTCATGTACTTGTCTAACTACATGTAAATGGACTTATTAAATATCGGAAGCACAAGGTATATAAGAGACAAATATAGAATTGATAAGGTAGTATTCTACAATATCACATATGATTCCTATAATCATTACAAAATAAGAAAGAGAAAATAAAAATACTATGGAATATAAGAGAGGCCAAAAAGCCTGATTATTTTCTAACTATTTTCTTAAGGGTGTAGGTACACATTGCAAACAAAAGATAACAAAACTCATGATTTAAATTTTGTACTAATAGGCACAAACTGATTTTAGTACATAATAGTATTCAATGCTACAAGATAAGAATTCATTCATGTCTTTGACAATGATCAAGATATAAAAGTACAAGCATTCATATTTTCCACTAAAATAATATTGAAGGTACATAGTTCAAAAAGATGCATTCTATTGCATAACTTGGGAAAATTGTAGAGGAAGACACCAAATTCAAAGAGGTAAGTTACAGTGGTGTCATCATGCAAAATTATAAGTTGCAAACACATACTTTGTAAAATCAAAGTCAATTTGAAACAAGGTTCTCAACTCAAGAGTGCATTTTCAAAATCATAGTTTCAAAGATGACAAAGAAATATTTTATCTACAAGATAAAAGAGGACTACAAAATGATATTTATGGTTCACATTGCAAAATAAATTAACATCAAAAGGAAACACACATGTTTTTGAAGCAAAGTTGGATGAATCAAAACTCAAACAAACTCGAGAAATAGAAAATGAAGATCTCATAGAATATAATTTTGTATACATTTTTAGAGTCCAAGATCAAGCTAAACCAATAAATGATATAGCTTTCAAAATAAAATTGCAGAAATAATAAACACTAGGAAGTGCCAAACAAGCACAAAATGGACAATCCATAACTTGTATTGTGCATTTGTAATCTTTCAAATACCATTCAGGTTCAACATCAACAATGGAGGGGTACATATGCATTTAAATCAGCTCAACTCAAAGGGATAGCTCAAATGAACACATCAAATACATGATCAACATGATACACAAATCAAAAGTATAGTTTCTTTTCAATTATGTACTTAAAATCATGATTACATAAAAGAAAAGAAAGTATAACTTGTAGAAATGAAGAGATATGAAGGGAAGTCTACTTCATTTAACTTCATTTAACTCATAAAGAAAAAATAATTTTCTATAGCTCAAATTACTTTACATTAATGACCATTACCAACTAAATAATGAGTATGTTGCAAAAACAAGCCACGAGATACAAAGATACAAAAGATCATATCATAAGTAGGTTATAGTGGTACAGGAAATGATAAAAGTATAATCGGTCCACTTACCATTTCAGAATAAACACTTATTAAGAGATAAGAAATACAAAAAGGACAATAGTGGACAAAGAACTAAACCTTCTCAAGATCCATCAGAGCTATGTAAAGCTCAATTATCATAACATAATTATAGATAGTCAAATTGTACAAGTACAATAAACTTGTGAAAGTGAAAAGTGAGCTCTTAAGCATCCCAATAAAAAAATAAACTAAAGACCTAATCTTCAACAGGAAAATTATGACCCACGATAATGTAATAAGGAGTAAAAGATATATGAAGAATAAAATAAACTCAGAATCTTGAATACATATGCATTATGTTTATGTAAGGAAGTAACACTTCAACCTAGTTCATCTCTATCAGAAAAAACACAAATGGATACAACTCAAATGTCTAGATCTAGGATCTATAAGTGAGAAGACAATATCCATAAAGAAAATGATGCACAACTAAAATAAAAAGTTATGTTAGATGTTAAACGCAAGAAGATACAAACCCAAAACAATAACGACCTTCATTTTTCTCATTTTTCCAAGATACCCACGAAAGAAAAACAAACTTACCAGTTGTAGGTTGAATTTAACAAACCCTTGAGTGTAGAGAGGAAAGTGATACCTAGGAGTATTTTAAGGATCGAGAAGGTAACAAGTACGCAAAATGCAAAAAACACAAGGGTTTTCAAAATATTAACAATAAATGGAGCCAAAAGCCAAATAGAAATGGCTAGAGATTTCATATAACCAAAGTCTTACCCTTCTTCAATAGTGGCCAACATTCATAGAAAGATCTCAATAAGCTTGAGTATCTCACAATAAATCTATTGAAATGCACAAATTAAAGTAGCTCAAAACCCATCATGATAGCTCATGGATCGAGCTCAAAGGCTTAAAAGTGGAAAGTAATGGCAACCAAAGTAAAATATTCAAGTAGATTAGTGCACACAATGAATATAGTTCTCATAAACACCTAGAACAAGAGAATGAAATGCTTGTGACCATTGCCATCAAAAAAAAAAATCAAGATCGAAGAGGCAAATATTATATGCAACATAAAAAAAAGTTTGAAATGAACCAAAATTCTCCAAGATGGTAGCTATACCATAATCAACAATGTTCAAACTAGCAACAACAACAGCTCCTCAACACAAAATGCAAACTCCACATCAAGCAGAGATCTCTGATGGGTTTTTCCATGGCCCCCAAATAATTTTTCAAAGTGTACTTAGCTCAAATAGATCTCAAATGCAAATGAAAGAATGAATATAGTTTTCCCCCTTTTTGCCTACTAACTCAACATGGGTTAGAAGACTAATGGAAAAGATTAAAAATTACTACATCGAATGAACCACATCAAAAGCCATCAATTCAACCACTTTTTCCAACTCTCAAAGGGTAAATTATCAATGGTCAAGATTGCATAGTATAGATATTGATGATCAAAAATCCCAACCATCACGTAAACAAGACCAATTAGGATTATAGTAGGTACATATTTGTCAAAAAATAAAGAAACCCTAATTAGGGTTATGTTTCCACTGATATAGGACCAACAAAGGGTCGAGCATTGTTGGGAAGGGGCAAGGCCGAATTATTTCGATAAATAATTACATTGACCTAATAAGGTCCAAAACCATATGCTACAAAATCAAATGTTGACAACCATTATTCATGCAATAATAACACAAAATGGTTCGACAACATGTGTACAAAGGGTCAAGGAAAAATACTATGGTATATGCCTTAGATTATTCAAAGATTCTGAATGCACTATAGTCTATGCCATGGGAAGTCACGATGATTAAGGTTTCTAGACCTTAGTGTCATCAAAAAGTGTTATACAATAATCAAATAATGTGTCTCAAACCTTATTTTTCCCTAATGTCCATTTATATAATAAAGGGGCCCAAATATCAACAAGTTAAATTGTTATATATCCATGATAAGGGGGTGTTTATTATTATCCTTGATTATTATTGTAAAATTTATACAAAAGGATGGAATATTGCTTTGTATATGGACAAGTGGCCTCTACAACAAGAATACAAAACATCATGGCCAACATA
Source organism: Taxus wallichiana var. yunnanensis (assembly GCA_018340775.1). Lineage (NCBI taxonomy): Eukaryota > Viridiplantae > Streptophyta > Pinopsida > Cupressales > Taxaceae > Taxus > Taxus wallichiana. The sequence goes on along the minus strand of CM031243.1, from coordinate 429,564,294 downwards.
TAGACAGGGTGGAAAATGAAAAAATAACTCTTGCATGGATGTGAACATCATAGTCATCACATGGGTCATGAAAAGGGGTATGTTTACATGTCATCCAAAAGAAGACAGAAAAGCAAAAGAAGTGCACAGATTCCCACATCAGAGGTGGTCCCCACATTTGAGGGTGAATGTTTTGCCAAGTATTTAAGACAAAGGAATTATTTTTCACACACAAGGATATTATTATTTTTACATGTGTATCCAAGGGGTTAGAATTAAAAATGCTAAATTTATCATTGCAAGTGGATCAAGTTGCAAGTTTTACATCAAGAAGAAGAAGAAAAGGATTGCATTCACATTGGAGAAGACTTGCACAACAATCAAGAGCTATTATTAATGAAATTATTCTTCCATGTTTATTAAAAATAGATCAGTCAACTACACTTTGACTAAAATTTATTTTGTAACAAAGGCTATTAATGCCTCATTGTAATCAACATGTTTATTTTTATTCCTTTATTTATTCATAATAAAGGGGTAAAATTAGCATGCATGTGCAGTAAAAATTTTATCCTATTTTTAGGATGGGTTGGGTGAATAATTATGGTATATATTGTGTGCATTGGGAAAGCAAAAAGGAGGACTTTTTTTACATAGGAGTGCTGAAGAAAGTTTATGCCAGGTTTTCCCCTTGAATGAGAATTGATTCTGTCTTTCCAATTATTTGCAGTGGTGTGTATATCTTTATTAATTATTTTGAATGCCATTTACCCAATTAATTATCTTACCTTGGTGTAAATCTAGTAATTTTTGCATAATATTAGTGTGCATGTTTATCTTGTTGTGTTGTTGTGATTTATCCCTCAATACATTATATGTGTTTTTGCCTTAATATTCTATTGAAAACCATTGGTTCATGCATAATAAATTTATTATAAATTTTATTGTGCATATACTTGAGTCAAATCCTCAAAAAGTTTGGTCTATCACCCATTTCAATTTTAGCTACAGTCATCTATTTACCCTCAAGACCTAAAAAAATTAGTTTAGGATACATAAAAAAGGAACCAACCTTGATACTAGAGACTCACCTCAATAATAGGTATAGCCATAGACCTAAGGTGTTTCCATTGTATCTACTAAAGTGAGAGATTCATAGCAAGATTAGAACCCATGTTGTCATCTCTTAACCGGGTGTGCTTTCAAAAGATAATAAGGTTGTTTTAAAGGCTTTAGATATTTTTAAGAAAATACATTTGGTTATACATGTAACTTAGGGTTGGGATACCAACAAAAAGACATCTACTCAAATGTTTCAATGCCTAGAAGTGGCGCTAACTTTTGGAATGTAACAATATCACTAACAAATGCGCAAATTAAAATGGGTTTGTTGAAGGCCATGCTTGTTGGATATGCAAAAATCGATTCATGGAAAAGGAATCAAAAATTTCAATAAAACTATTTTCCCTAGTTAAGCACCATGGAAAACATTATCTAGCTGATGTCTCTAGGAAGCATTGGAAAAAATATGGATCTCCCTTCCTCTTGTAATAAAATACACACTTCTTCATTTCTTGTTTTATTTTATTTAATTTTTATTTTAAAATAATATGTTGGATAGTTCTGATGAAATGGAATTTCTGAATTCAATTTAACCATTTCGAAATACATATTTAAAACATAGGAATGTTTGATCTCAAAAACCATGTGCATGGGCTGCCAATCCAAGTTGTACAAAAATAAATTAAAGTCTCTTGTATGATCCATGCCGACCTAGGAGATCATAAAGGCCCTTAACAAACCTAAGGAATTTATTTTGATACCTTAACATGATGAACCTTGAAGCATTTAACATTTCAGTCACGCTTGGACATTCTCATCATAAGAAAATGCGGCTAGTTTTGGTGTGCACTTGGCGATTTGATTGGGTGAAATGGAAAACCACCTCTAACTACCTTTAGACTATGAAGAGGAGAATTGTAACCTTCTCTTAGTTCAATGAAAAAATAATTTTGGAGATTGGTTTTGTTAATGGGTTTTTAGGCCCACTATTCGAGGTGTGACAAGAGTTATGATTTTTCTATAATAAACAACCCTAGATTTACCTTGGTGTCTTGATCCTAGTTGTCATAATTTCCTTATTGTTCGATGTGATAAATTCGTGTATACATGTGAAGTTAAGCAATCATTAAACTTCGTGTTTGTAGTTAAAATATGTGGGTTTAAGGCCAGTGTATAAGCACTTTAATATTTTTAGCTATCTTTCAAAATATTGAAACTTTAGATCAACCATCCTTCTAAGGGCCTTGTTTGACTACTAACAACTTGTGAAGAATTTTTAAATGTTGTTTCATACTTTATAGAGTTTGAAATTTTTCAATTTATTTAATGAATGGTTTCAAAATTTATAATGTTTCTCTCTATTCCCTTCTCTCTCTTTGGAAATAATTATGAAATGTTGATAGATTTGAAAATGTAAATGGGTTAAACATTTATAGGTATTTGAAGATAAATTAAATGGATACATGATGTGTGTGGTTATGATATGGTGAATAGAATAGAAAATGAGTTTGAGACTTACTTTATCTTCTTTAATCTCTCTATAATCGAAAAAAAATTTAAAACAAGGGATGTGAAAGTGTAAATGTGTGACGAAATGATCTCTCTCTCTCTCTCTCTATCTCTTTCTCTTCCTTCACCTGAGTTTCTTAAAATGATGAGTTCATTATATTGTGCTTTAGTGTAATGGATTTCCGTACTCAATTCTAGGACTGATGCAACATTGGTTGCAGGCACTATGAACAAGAGGAATTTTTTTGATGTGATATATTTTAATTAATCACTTGTCATTGTAAAGTTATATTTATCTTGAAATACATGTGTTGATGTGTAATCACAACACCATTGAATGTCTTGTAACTCGATGGGTTGAAACTTCCATTTGATTGCATTACATGGAGCTTTTCCAAAAGTGTGGGAATTTACAATCGGGAAATATCTCCAGATGAAGGTTGGTTCTATTCCTCTATTCAGATGCACATATTCATATTGTAGAGGATCCGCCTAAAATCTACTCTAAATTTCCAAGGACATAGGGTTAAGAAGATGCAAGAAAATAAAATTAAACTAACAAAGGTGGTGCAACAAAGGAATGTTGAACACGTATTTTGCAATTAAACAAAAACCATTAAAAATGTAATACAACCACCATGCAGCGATAAACATGATTGCAATGAGAGATAAGGAGGATGCAATGAACATAATATAGGGTTGAAATCATCCACAAACTTATTTTATTGCTCCAAAACTTTTATATAGTCCATTATAATGGCAAAGAGACAAGCTGGCATTTACAGTTTTAGATCGGAGGTTTGAACTCCAAAAGATCACTTACAAGAAGATAAAAATGGAGGGTGCAAAGATAAAATGCCCAAACTTTAGAAAAATATCCTCCTTCCAATATATAGGAAGAATATAAGAGAAGTGGGAGAGAAGAATTCGAATTATTACTCCAACCACCCAATAAATGCATTGAATTCACCTACAACAATGATGGATTCTACTACAAAGCCATTCCTACACGTATTGTTCCTTGTTGGGAAAAAGGAAGCCCATACCTCATTACTGAGGCAAGTGAGAAACCTACACCCTAAAAAATGGATGATTACATTTCTTGTGCAAATTCGAGCTCCAACTCAAAATTTATGGCCATCTGAAGGTTGAGGTGTCATTCTACAAAAATGACGGTGGTTGGTTCTATCATTTATTGGATTATGAAATACATGCAATCTCCAAAATCCTAAAATTCACACTTTCAGACATTTCCATTTCAGAGATTGAAATATTATTCATCCGCCAACTTTTCTTGAGAGTTCAGAAATTCCTAAACCCAAACCTTTGAAACCCTGAAACCTGAAATTCCAAAATTTCAAATTTCAAACTTTCAAACATTTTTCCTTTTCAGAAAATTTTCATTGTTCATCACCCAAATCACCTCGAGAGTTCCAAATGTCTGAAACCTAAAATTCCAAATCTTCAAAACCTGAAATTTCCACCATGTTAACCTCGAAACCTACGTTGTCTTCCAAATCCGAACCCTTTCGGGATTCAAACTGAGATCTCTCAAACCTTAAAATCCTGAAAGTCTGAAATTTCATACTTTTGGACTTTCGAGACTTTAGGGATTTTCCATTCCCTTTTTGTTCACACTCATTGAGACTTCAAAACCTGTCCAAAATTTCCACTTTTGTGGTTTTGGGTTTCAGAACCTTTCCTCCATTTTTTTTTTTTTAGAACCTTTCCTCCATTCTAAAATTTCAGACTTTACATTTTTTTTAGGATTTTGAAACACTTCTCAACTTCCTTTTATCTCGAAATACAAATACCGAAAGCCAAAACTATAAATGTTTGGGTCTGGAACTCCATCCTTCCCCTTGAGCTCTAATCTCCTTCGACATTCCCTAGGCAACCCATTTATTTTCCGACCTTACATTTCCATTTTCATCCTACCTGCAATTGATTTTCTGAATCGAATGTGAGCTCGTATGACTGAACCAACATCTCCATTTTCCCTCCTGCAAGGTCATGTTTGTTATATTTTTCTTGAGGGGAAAAATTGGATAACAACATGTATTACCATAGAATAATGATATGTATTATTGTTTGAAAAAAATTATTTGTATATTTTGAAAAAGGAATGCCAATATGACTATATTTTATAGTGTTGAAGTAGATGTGAAGTTGTACTCAATGTTAGAGATATGTTTTAAAGATATTAAACTAATCCTTCACTATGTTAACTATTGGATTATTTTCTTAACAACAACAATGCTAACTAGAATCTCATGTTATCAAAACTAAAACAAAACTAAATAAATGAATGATCTATAATGCCTATTGTACTTCCTCCTCCCATTTGTATATTTCTCCATGGTATAAAACATTAATCTTGTTAATAAAATAATCTAATCTAATTAATCCTCTTCAAGCTTCTCACCTAACACATCTTATTGAGGATGATTTCCTTGATATTTTATGATGTGGTTCATATATGTTGTGAAACTTTTCATATTGGGACAAGTTAGGAAATCATGTCTAGGTGTTGTAGGTCTAACCATATCTTGAATAAGTTAACCCACCCTTGGGTGTAGTTTCCCTTGATACCCTAGTGGGTGGCCAAAGCCTTGCAATATAATTGGTGTTGGTAGATATGATTGATCTCTTGTGAGATATAAATTATGTGAGTGGAGACTACATTTTGAGTTACTTGCATATTTACTCAAGAATTGAAATAGGTCCCTAGGAGGCTTTTGTAATACGTAAGATTATTTGGGATATCTCTATTACAATATACACTTTATACTTGTTTTTCTAAGAGAAATGAAATGTGTTATCTTGTGTGAAGTCATACTCCTTGTATTATTAAATCCCTAAGTGTTATGTAAGTGTTACACAAATAAATTTATTCCAAAATGATGTTATACAGGCCAAAAGTAACCACGTAAGTTTAGTTAGTTAAAAGGGAAAATAAGATTAATCAATGGAATTACCGCTACGAAAAAGGAAAACCTTTGAGCGATGTCAAAACCAACCAATTTGTCAAATGTGATCATAAAATGAATGCAATAAAGTAGAGTTACATGAATAATACAACAACCTAATAAATCAAAAAACCAAATATGATGGATGATCACATTGATTTTTTTCATAAATATGAATCAAAAAATGATGCTAATGAAATATTAATATATATCCTTGGGAATGGGTTAACTTCAGCTATAGCCAAGGTCTTGCAAGTTAAGGAAATTGCACTCTAGTTGGACTTGTGAAAGTTAGTAAAACCCTTGGCATAGATAGGAATATATTAAACCTAAAATCACTCAGGAAGTAGAATGTATGGTCGAAACATGTAATTAACCCATTTCTATTGAGATTAAATCATTAAGATGATGGAACAAAAGTAGTCTAAAATGTGAAATTCGTCACTTAATTCAAAGAAAAATATCTATAATGGGAACACAAGTGGAATGTGCCCTTCCATGTGCAATATAATTGTGAAAATATGAATTCCTAATTTGAGCAACGGATTGTGAATCAAGAATGATACTACTTAATTAGTGAACCTTCATAGTTGGTTGTAATATCTTGAAGATTAAAAGAGTGTATTTTTAGTATTAAACAATGCTATGAAATGAAATCAGGATAGGTTTTCTATTTATCTAGTAACCTTCCTATTTCTTCTTGTGAATTTTCCAGCTTGAAACGAGAGTATTTTTCCAAACCAAGTAAACATGAATCTCTCAAAAAAATCCTTAAGTAAAATATTAGAAGGCAGATGTGTGTATCTAATTTCCTAATCACATTCAAGCTATATAAATTTATCTCCATAAGAGAAACAAGAAAATTATAAAGGAACCTTGATAGGTAAAATGTTAAACAAAAAATGCAGCCTAGTTGTATAGGACCGAAGGGTCCCATGTTATTTCTTCTTCAAACAATTATAGTCAACGAAATATTTTTTCAGAAAAAACCTTTAACATAATAATTGAATATTATGAGACTCATAGTTGTTTAAAATGAATTTATTTAACAAATGAGCTATGGATAACTAATGGAATTGGAGAAACGAACCAACAATACATTCTTTGTTCAAGACTAATGCAATTTAAAATAAAGTAATTGAAGTTTGAAAAATAGGAAATTCTAAACCTCATGTGTTTAATATTGTTGAAAAATATAAGGTCATACAATGGAAACCTAAATGTAATGAATATCTAAACCATGAAAAGTCCATATCATTTACTATGCTTATCATGTGTTTCTTACTATAATTGGGTCATTGTCTTGGTTTACGTCATTTGAGTAAGAAATTGATGTGTACCCTATGTTATCCTATTATATGAGTGAGTTCTTGTTTTTGTAATTTTAGTATGTGATGTCAAGTTTCTTTACTTGGATCCCATGTAGTGTTGTGTAGTGTAATGCCCAAAAAACATTATGCACCAAACCCAAGAAAACTCGAAAAGAAATCTAGAAAAATTACTGAATAATTTTTTAAAAATAAATCCGCTTACAAAGTTTAGCAAAACCCTCGGTTAGCATGATCGTTTTAATAATTAAATTTTATATTTCCATCTTGGTTTAAAATTTTCCATTTCTATAATCCTTATTTAATTTAGGCACATTGTCTTATTGTCATTTAAAAATTTATTTTAGGGCTAAGTCTATTCTCCCTCCTATTGATTAAACACACTTAAATCAAATTCCTATAATAAATATTTCTTAGTTATAAAGGGTGTAATTTTGAGTTCACTAATTACAAGGGTGAAGGGCCTTTTGTAAAAAGTCACCATCTAATTAAAAAAAGATATAAAATAAAATTTAAGCTCTACACCACTAAAGTGACCCCATTCAAATTTCACCCATAAATTTCATTAAAATATTCTCACCCACACCTTACCTAACTTTTGTAGGGAACATTATTAGCCATAAGATGGGCTCAATCTAAGCCATTAGATCTAAGGATTCCAAATAACTTGTTATCCCAATTTTCCCCCTTGGAAAAATTGACCAAACCTAACCCTACACAGGAAGAAATCTAAAGGTTGGTTCCATCATACGAGCCCACATTTTGAATCCAATAGTCGGTTGTAGGCGGACTCTTAAAATGGAGAAACTAGAGGCTCAAAAAGGAAAAAAACATCAAGGAGGCCAAGGCTCTCAGAAGAGAAATGGGGAAAGGCTCAAAGTCTTCGAGCTTCACAAACAATTCAGAGCGGGCCCAAATTGGCTAAGTATAGAAGAGACAATGGAAGTTGCCATGTGTCTCAACAAGCGCGAAGCTTCCACATGTCCCAAGAATGAAAAGGGATAGAGCTGGCCATTTAAAATTCCAAACGAGAGAAAGAACCATGTGTCATCTCTACACAATTTCAAAAGTAAGAGCCCAATGTGGAGACTCAAACTAGCGCCAGCTCTCCATGTGGTTAGGGTCCAACAAAAGTCAAATGGCAAGCGGGCCCAAATCGGTTAAGTATAAGAGTGTTGGCGGAAGGTGCCAAGTGTCTCAACGGTGCACATTCAAAGGCGTGACCTAAAGTAAAGACTCAAATGAGCGCGAGGCTTCCATGTGTCTAGGGTTTGAGAGAGGCATCATCCGAATCAGATAAGTATCGTAGAATCACGGAAGGAGCCACATGTCATATTGGTGCATCTTCAAAGGTAAATCTAAAAATGGGTCTCCCAGATAAGCGTTATCCTTCCATGTGTCCTAGGTATGAAAAGGGACAAAGTCAACAATTAAAAATTCAAGATGGGGCAGAGTCAGCAGAGGGTGCCAAGTGTCTCAATGGTGTAAATTCAAAAGGGGTGGCCCAAGGGCTAGTCTCAAGCAGCATGGAGCTTCCACGTGTCAAAAAATCAAAAAGAGGGACAAAGCCACCACTTAAAATCAACTAAGTATAAAATGGAAGGGATGGCCGAGGCCTCCATGTGTCATCTCCACACAAATTCAAAAGGTAGAATCTAGAAGCAGGTCCCAAATGTGTGCTAGCCCTCCATGTGTCCCGGGTTAGACATATGCCCCCACCAAACAAAAGGGACTTATCCAAAACACAAAGAAATAGAAAAAATCTGCATGAGGAGCCACGTGTCTCTTTGGTGAAACTTCAAAAAAAAATCCAAAAGTGGTCTCCAAATGTGCACCACTCTACACATGGCCATGTTTCAAGTCAAGGCGGGAAGGCGGGTCACAGAGGTAGTTTTGAAATTTTTTCCCGAGAAGGCATAAAGTATAAAAATAAGCCGCACCTCTCGCCGAACCCACAAGAGCCATGTTTCGGGCCTAAATTACATGGTGGGAGGTGGGCCTTGGAAGGATTTTTTCCATATGTAGTCCGATGGGCCTAGGGAGGACTTTTTTACCCAAATGGAAAATGTGGACCAGCGGGCCCAAAGATGGTTTTTTTGGAAAAAGTGAATTGTGGGGCTACATGGGATTTTTTTTACATTTTTGTATTTTTGTGCAAAAGGCAAAAAGTGAATTTCGGGTCCCACGGACCCATTCTACTAAATTAGTTTTCACCATTTTTGTACGGATCTGACTCAAACATTCAAATGGACATATATTTTGATCCAGTGCTCAAAATTCAACAAATTTGGCACCATTAGAAAGGTCTCAACCTCATCTACACCATGGAAACCTAAAATTTTAATTTCGATGAGGTTAGGTGGGTGAGAATTGGGAAAATTTCTTCATGCCATTAATATGCGATCTGATTGCTTCAACAACTAGATCAGATTCGATTTGATCCATGTTCTTCTTCTTCGACACACTGAATAGATGTATAGAGCGGTGCACTCAAAATTTGGGGGTAGATTTATAGGGGCATTGATGGCTGTAGTTGCTAAACTCCAAATCAGGTTTCCCACCTCTTTTCTTCTCCTCTCTTCACAAGCATCTATAAAGGTAAGATCTTGGCTCATTGTAAAGGGTTGGACATTTTTGTTTTGTACCCTCCCTTCTTCCCTTGTCTGCAAGTGAATTTGTGGAGTTTTCCAAACCTCCCATTCAAGTTGTAATACAAATTTTTTCCTCTTGGCTACTGTAATGTACTATATCAACTATGGAGCAATAATATATGTCATGGATGATTTCAACCCTCTGTGTTCATTGTTGTCTTCGATCTCTCATTACTTTGGTCTCCATGCATGGTGGTTGTATTACATTTCTATGGTCTATATTAACTTACAAAAAGTGGGTGTTTAACATTCCTTTGGTGCATCACCTTGTTAGTTAGGTTTATTTGAATGTATCTTCTCAACCTGTCTCTTTGGCAAGATAGAGTAGTTTTTAGATTATATCCTTTGTAATTTTTTGCACTGAAAAAGGGAATGTCCCTTCATCCGAGAGCTCTCTCTCGATTTTAATAGAACACCTTGAGAGATTCTCCATGTTATGCAATCAGAATTGAGAGTCTCAACCCATCAATTGAAGACATTTAGGTGTGATGTAATTTTTCACTCCCACACTTTGAGATGCCCATGTTATGAATCACACTAGATTCTCAATCTTTCAAGGTGTCTCATTATCAACAAAAAACATGTGATTTTACACTAATAGTTTTGGCATGCTCGGTGGGACCAAGAGGTCTCCATTTTTATAGCAGCAAGATTGATGTGCACTTGTTGCAAATTTTTAAGATTTTAAGAATTTTAAAGTTACACATCTGATGACTCCAAAAGAGGTAGAGTCCACTGGTTTCAATATCCCAGGCTTGGTAGATTCATGAGAAGAATCTAGACTAGATCGAGAACTAGAGAAGAAGGATTGTTTGTCTATCTACACTTGTCCCCAAGGAGGGAGAAGGGGAAGAAGAGCTCAAAGGTCTCCATCTCCACCAAATAGAACCTTTTCAACACCTCCCCTGGTAGGCCTTTCATCTAATCAACAAGGGTTCTTAGGCCAATCATAATGGCACAACCACCCAACCCCTATGTCAATTTCACTGGCAGCAGCCCACTCACTCTCAATGCACAAAATCTAGTCCAGTTGCAGCATTGAAGAGCATTCCATATTTCACTGGAGAGAACCATACTACTCCTAGTGACCACATTCAAGACATTGCAAATGTCTGTGATTCATGAAATCACGGAGATGGACATTGTAGTCAAATTTTTAGCCTCTTCACTCAAGGGTAAAGCTTCACAATGGTTCAAGAGTCTAACAACAGCTCTATTCAGAATTGGGACCATCTATGTAGAGCTCTTCACAATCAATTTGGAGAGAAGGGAGATAATCTATCCTTGTTGGAAACTTTAACAACAATCAAGAGGGCTCTTAATGAGTAGTTGACCAAATTTCAACTTCAGATTTCCAAAGGACATGGGATAGGATTCCATTGGCCGTAAGACCAATAGATGAAGGTGCTTTTCTATACTTCCTTAGATCTTTAAATTTTGATATTTCCTTAATGATTCAATCCATGGGAGGTGTAACCTTACCTTCAGCCTATAACATTTCCATTAGAGCTGAAAATTGTTTAATTTAGGTTGGTAAACTTGGAACCTAGGCCACCTATGCCTCTATATCATAACTAGGAGCTCCAAGCACTAGTCAAACACCCACATTAGCTCCCATACCTACCCCAAGGAATCAGAGTTCAGCCAAAGCTTCCACCTCATCTTCTAGCACTTCAAAAGAGCTACAAGAGGTTATGAAACAACTACAAACCTAGGAAATGAGCTAGTGACTATCAAAGAGGCAACAAGCTCAGAGTTCTAGGCCATATCAACCTCAAACTCAGTATCAAGCTAGGCCCCCATACTAGAAAAATAGACCACCAAATCAGGCTGCAAATCAAAATCAAAACCAAGGACAACCTCAAGTTGCTAGGCCTTTCCAACCATATGATCCAAACACAACTTCAACATCGAGGGCCTTGGTTCCAACACAAAACAACATGGCACAAGAATATGATTGGTGTTTCCCATGCAGTCAGCCCCATAACAAGTCAATGTGTTTCAATGGTGCTAAACCAGGCCTTGATGGTATAGAACCATTGGTGTGTCCCAAGAGCCTAGTCAAGAGGAAAATCAGTAGTAAGAAACCTAGAAAGAGGCACCTCCAAGTGAGACCATGCTTGTCAATTGGTAGGCTGAAAGATTTTTGTGGTATGAATCAAGCACCTCCTCATAGTGTGGCAGCAAATACATGGTCCAAGAAGAGGAATATTGGAGAGGGAAATCCTCTAATTCAAATGGTCCACAACCCTCTGTTTCCCCACAAAGTGCAACTCCCAATGTGCGAGAATTCAACCCAAGCCACCTTCTAGACCCACTTAAGCACCGGTTGTAATGACCCATGTGCAAGAGAAGAATGTGCCAGGAAAGGGGCAAAAAAGATAGCTCATCCCCATTTAACATCATTGAAAAATGAAGAAAACAAATGTAAACATCTCAATGTGGGAGTCATTGGCTATCCCAAGGATAGAGAGACCTGTTGCAGCTACTATGACCAATTGGTCAACCTCAAATCAGCCCCCAATCAACAAGAGAAAGTTCTTACCAATGCGGCTCATCCTAAAGGAAACCATGGAGGACAAAAAGGTAAGAATCTAAAGCCCCTCCATTCTATGTTTCATTGATCATTGGAGAAAATTGGTACATAATTGCATGATTGATTCGGGAGCGAAGTAGCTTAGTCATGTCCAAGAAAATAGCCGATCAGTTGGGTCTTCAATACGAAGTCATCTCCAAGGGCGTAGTGCAATTGATGGGACAAATGGTAACAACAGTTGGAGTCATCAAGGATTTGACCCTCACATTACACATGCATGCCCCAATGTGACCGTATTGCAAAACATATCAGTCATAGACTTGCCACCACATTTTGCATTGTGTTTGTCAAGAGACTTCACTGCTAAAATTGGAGGCTATTTGTCTGTTGATTGGTCACACATGCTTTTTAGAACAAGGTATGGAGCCAAGGCTATGATCAGATCTGAGCCCATTGTGGATTACCATATTGAGCCTCATGTACCCAACCCAATCAATGTGAATTGTTCAACTTTTGATCAGAAGACCTCCCAAGCACTTATGAGGCAGATACTAAGGTTGGGTGTATTCCAAACTTGACCCTCGATGAATGGGTGAACAAGAGGCATGCTTTTGACCCTTACAAGGAAATGGAGGAATCTGAGCTAGGAGTCTACTATTTGCATGAGGAGAATCATCCTCTTCCTAACATCACTAAGCCAGACCACAAGGATGATAATGAGGTATGGTAGTTATTCTTTGATGGCTCAAGAAGTAGACAAGGAGCCGGAGGAGGAGCTATGCTTGTTTCACCTCAAGGTATGAAATATTACTCAGCCTTCCATTTCCAATTTTCTTTCTCAAACAACACAAGAAGTATGAAGCCTTGATCCATGGACTGCATTGGGAAAGAAAAAGGGATTAAAAACTTACAAGTGTTTGGAAATAGTGAGTTGGTTGTGAATCAAGTCTGAGGAAAAAATTTTTGCCAAGAATGATCTATTAAAGAACTACAAGAATCGGGTATGGGATCTTATCAAATATTTCAAGCATTCAGCATCAATTCCATCCCAAGGAAGAAGAATGAAGCAACAAAAATTGGCAACAATCGGGGGCATTTTGATGTAGTAGAGAGTATCAAAAGTGATAAGTCTCAGCCCCATATCAAGGTGGTTGTGAGGCCAGCTGTCCCAAATAATAACACAAGTTGGCAAGTCTTCGAGAATGATCAACAAATTATCAATTTTCTACAAGAAGAAGCTGAGTTCTCCTCCAGAAACCAAGACAAGTTGAACATCGTTATGGTGACCAAGTGGTGCAGCTGAGAACCAACAAATTACCAAAGGGTCTTGTAACTTTGGAGTCAATATTCAACCCAAATGATCAATTCCAAAGGAGAAAGAAAATATTTAGGTAAAGGGTGAAGATTCAGCCCATTTCCATAGAAGAAGGAAAAACATTGTTAAATTGGCAAGGTAAGTACTCAACAAGAAAAATCTGAATTCATTCAACTTTGTCAAGAATTCCCAGATGTATTTTCTTGGACTTACAAGGATTTAAGAGGTTTCAACCCAAGGTTGGCACAACACACTATCGAGATGGATCTAGGATCTAAGCCTTTCAAGAAAAAAAAAAGGCTAGTAAACCCTCACATTGAACCTCTCATGAGAAAAGAGTTGAACAAGATAATTGAGGCCAACATCATCTTCCCTATCAAGCATTCAAGTTGGGTTGCAAAACTTGGTTCCTATGTGAGGAAAAGAAATGGAGAAATCAGATTGTGTGTGACTTTCATGATCTAAATAGAGCATCACTCAAAGATCACTACCCACTTCCATCGATGGAGCAAATCTTGTAGGTTGTTGTAGCTGGCTCTAGAGGTTTTCATTTCTAGATGGATACTCAAGCTATAATCAAGATAATGGTGAAAGAGGAAGATCAGTTCAAGACAGCCTTCACCACCAAATGGGGTACATATGCTTATAAGAAGATGCCATTTGGACTGTCAAATGCCGAGCAACATTTCAACGAGCTATGGACATGGCATTCAAAGGCTTAATCAACAATATAGTTCTAGTGTATCTAGATGATATCACCATCTTCTCAAAGAATGTTGCAGACCATCTCTTCCACCTCAAGATAGGTATTTCAGAGGTGTAGAAGGTTCAGAGTGTCATTCATTGAATCCAAAGAAGTGTGTATTCTTGGCACATGAGGGAAAATTGTTGGCCACATTGTCTCAAGAGAAGGGTTAACAATTGATCCTGAAAGGGTTGAAGCCATCCAAACACTTCCATTTCCACAACACAAGAAGTCTCTCCAAAGATTCTTGGGGAGAATAAACTTTTTTCATATTTGTGCCTAATTTTTCCACTCTTGTGAAGCCTTTAACAATGATGTTAAAGAAGAGTCTTGCATTTAAATGGACAAAAAAGGAAAAGAGAGTTTTGAGGCCATCAAGCTTGCAATATCACAAGCCCCAACTCTTATTAACCCATATTTTTCAAAGGACTTCATGTTGTATGCTTTTGGAGGGTCAGACACAATCTCAACTATCTTGGTTCAACCTAACAAGGAAGGTTTAGAATAGCCCATAGCCTTCTTCAGTCAGAGCTTGGAGGATTACGAGGTAAAGTATTCTTTCATTGAAAAACATGTCCTTGTTGTCATTAGGAGTTTGAAGAAGTTCAACACTTGGTCTCGAACAATAAGATTCAACTTCTAGTGTCTCATGTTGGTGTCAAGGATTTTCTCCTAAACAAGGACTTGAATGAGAAGAGAGCAAGGTTGGATCACTCATGTAATGGAGTATGATATTGAAATCAAAGTGACCAAACTGGTTCATGGAAAGGGTCTGTGTGAGCAGCTCACTTCCAAGCAACAAGCTGAGTCAATGGATGAAGAAGAGGTTGTCCTATATTACTAGAATGATCAAGAGCAACCAACTAATGATGCACCTATTCCATGTTGGACTCAAGCCTTAATGCATTATCTCCAAATAGGTTTGTGCCCTCCAAATGGAACAAAGCAAAGAGGAGATACTTTAGGTTACAAGCCATCCCATATGTGCTTATTGGTGGTGTCTTGTTCAAGAAGGACATCAATAGTGTTCTATTGAGGTGCATTGGGACAAGGCCAAATTGAGAGGGTGTTACATGAGTTCCATGATGGAGAAGTAGGAGGCCACTTTTCTCCTCAAGTAATAACTCTCAAAATCATGAAAGCTGGTTATTATTGGCCTACGGTGTTTAGGATTGCTACTCATGGATCAAGAAGTGCAAGAAGTGTGCATTCTTCATAGGAAGGAAAAGTTAGCCCTTCCCCTTCGTCCAATTTCAGTGGATCAGCCATTCATGCAATGGGGACTAGACTTCATTGGAGTGATTAACCCAAATTCAAGCTAGGGCCACAAGTGGATACTTACAACAATAGACTATTTCACCAAGTGGACTGAAGCAGTGGCACTTAAGGAGGAAAATGAATCCAACATCTTGGATTTCTATGAAGGAATAACCACTAGGTTTGGAGTCCCTACCACTATTATATCAGATAATGCATTGGCATTCCTTGTACAAGGATCACTAAATGGGCTGTCAAGAATGGTGTATACCTCAACACTTCATCAAACTATTACCCTCAAGGTAATGGCCAAGCAGAGTCCACAAACAAGAACCTACTAAGAATTATCAGAAGGACTCTTGATGAAAATCGAGAACTTGGCACACAAAGCTCAAATCAGCTCTATGGGCTGATAGGATCACATCCAAAAGGTCCACAGAAGCTCCCCATACAAGCTTGTATATGGAAAAGAGGCAAGTATTGCCCATATCATTGGAGTTTCCCACTTTGAGCTCATGAAATAGTTGGAACTAGCCGAGTTTGAACCTATGGAAATCAGTATGTAGAGCTAATGGAAGTAGGAGAGGCAAGAGAACATGCAATGCAGATCATGGAGAAAGATCAAGCATTGATCAAGAAGAGATTTGATAAGAAAGCAAGAACAAGGACCTTTCAAGAGGGGGACTTAGTTCTAAAGTGGGATGCAGATCGGGAAAAACCAGGAAAACATTCCAAGTTTGATGCCATTTGGAGTGGCCCCTACATGGTCACAAGATGTACAAGTAGCAATGCCTTCCAGCTGGCTAAGTTGGATGGTGAAGAATTACAGATTCCAGTCAATGGGATCTACCTCAAACACTACTACTAAAAGGAAAATTCCTCTCACCCTTGTAAATATTAGCCTAGGTTTTCAATTTCTCCAAGTGTGTATGCACATTGTCTTGTTGTAGCATAGGTTTTATTTCCTAAGTGCTCGCATAGTTTTGTTGCTCCAGGTTTGTGTCATTATACGATTTCTGATGCCTCTAGGTGAATGCTAGGCCCTTTAACATTTACAATAGGGAGACCCATGGTCGCCATGATAGTTGCTAATTTTAAAATAGAACAAATATAGAGAAACTAAAATCAAGTTTCGAGGGGATCCATTTCCAGAACAATGTGGGGTAGGTTCAAGGTCACCAAGTGCAAACATCGATTCAAGCTTCAAAGAACAGGACTAGTATCAGGCCACCACCCATGACTCCATGCCCAATGGATACAACAAGGTAGCTGATCTCTTCATCTAGCAGGTAGATGTCCCCGTGAGTCACCAAATTGTTATCCCAATTTTTCCCCCTAGAAAAATTGACCAAACCCGACCCTGCACAGAAGAAATCTAAAGGTCGGTTTCATCATATGAGCCCATGTTTTGAATCCAATAATCAGGTTTGTAGGAGGACTCAAAATGGAGAAACCAGAGGCTCAAAGGAGGAAAACAACATCAAGGAGGCCAGAGGGTCTCAAGAGAGAAATGGGGAAAGGCTCAAAGTCTTCAGGCTTCACAAATGATTCAGAGCGGGCCCAAATTGGCTAAGTATGGAAGAGACAGTAGAAGTTGCCAAGTGTCTCAATGCACCTTCAAGGGTCGAAGCCAAGGGTGGTTCCCCAAACAAGTGCAAGCTTCCACGTGTCCCAAGCCTAAAAGGGACAGAGTTAGCCATTGAAAAGTCCAAACGAGTGGAAAGAACCATGTGTCACTTTTTGCACAATTTCAAAAGTAAGAGCCCAAGGTGGAGACTCAAACTAGTGCTAGCTCTCCATGTGGTCCAAGTCAAAAGTCAAATGGCAGAGAATTCAAATGGTATAAGAGTGTCCAAATCCACGTTAAGTCTCATAAGAGTGTCGGCGAAAAGATCAAGCCCAAAAGTGTCTCAATGGTGCACATTCAAAGGTTCAAAGCCCCCAAAAGTGGAGACTCAAATGAGCGCTGAGGTTCCACATGTTGTCTAGGGTTCGAAAGATCGCTTAAAATTGGAGACTCAAATCAAGCTACTCACCACGTAGTCATTGAAAAGCATCGAAAATCGAGATCGGAACGGAGGAGCCACGTGTGTCTAGCTCGGTCATCTTCAAAGGTAAATCTAAAAGTGGGTCTCCCAGATAAGCACTAGCCTTCCACGTGTCCCAGGTCTAAAAAGGGACAGAGTTGATAGTTGAAAAGTCAAGATGGGGGCAGAGTCAATGGAGGGTGCCAAGTGCTCAATGATGCAAATTCAAAAGGGGTGCCCAAGGGCCAGTCTCAAGTGAGCACTGAGCTTCCACGTGTCCAAAAGTTAAAAAAGGGGACAAAGAGCCAACTACTTAAATTGACTAAGTATGGAAGGGATGGTGGAGGCCTCCATGTGTCATCTCCATGCAAATTCAAAAGGTAGAATCAAGGGAGTAGGTCCCAAATGCGCGCTCAGCCCTCCACGTGTCCCGGGTCAGATGTATGGCCCCACCAAACAAAAGGGACTTAGCCAAAACACAAAGAAATAGAGAAAAAGCCATGAAGGAGCCACATGTCTCTTCGGTGCAACTTCAAAAAAAAAATCCAAAAGTGGTCCCCAAATGCACCACAACTCTACACGTGGCCATGTTTCAAGTCAAGGCGGGAAGGTGGGTCACGGAGGTAGTTTGAACTTTTTTGGCCCGAGAAGGCATAAAGTGTAAAAATAAGCCGCACCTCTACCGATGCCCAGAGGAGCCATGTGTCAGGCCTAAATTACATGCGGGAGGTGGGCCTTGGAAGGATTTTTTCAGATCAGATGTGGGCTTGCGAAGGGCCTAGGGAGGACTTTTCACCCAAATGGAAAATGCGGACCAGCGGCCCCGAAGATGGTTTTTTTTGAAAAGTGAATTACATGGGGTGGGGGCATTTTTTTTTTTTTTTTATTTTTTGCAAAAGGTGCAAAGTGAATTTCGGGTCCATGGACCCATTCTATCTAAAATTAGTTTTTCATTTTTTTGTATGGATCCGACTCAAACATTCAAATGGACATATATTTTGATCCAGTGCTTGAAATTCAAAAAATTTGGCACCATTAGAAAGGTCTCAACCTCATCTATGCCATGAAACTGAAATTTTAATTTTGATGAGGTTAGGTGGGTGAGAATTGGGAAAATGTCTTCATGCCATTAATATGTGATCCGATTGCTTCAACAACTAGATCAGATTCGATTTGATCCATCATTCTTCCTTCTTCGACATGCCAAATAGACATAGAGTGGTGACTCAATAGATTGTGGGTGGATTTGTAGGGGCATTGATGGCCGGTAGTTGAGCTCCAAATCAGGTTTCCCACCTCTTTTCTCCTCTCTTCTTTCTGCATCTATAAAGGTAAGAGCTTGGCTCATTGTAAAGGGTTGGACATTTTTTTTTGCACCCTCCCTTCTTCCCTTTTCTATAAGTGAATTTGTGGAGTTTTCCAAACCTCCCATTCAAGTTGTAATACAAAGTTTTACCTCTTGGCTACTGTAATGTACTATATCAACTCTTGGAGCAATAATATATGTCTGTGGATGATTCTCAACCCTCTCATGTGTTCATTGTTGTCTTCTCTCTCTCTCATTATTACACCTTCTTGTTTGGTTATCTATGCATGGTGGTGGTTGTATTGCATTTCTATGGTCTATGTTAAATTACAAAATGGGTGTTTAACATTCCTTTGGTGCATCACCTTGTTAGCTTAGGTTTATTTTCTCGTATCTTCTCAACCTTGTCTCCTTGGCAAGATAGAGTAGGTTTTAGAGTAGATCCTCTGTAATTTACAAACCCACATTTCATATCCAATAGTCAAGTTGCGTTGTTAACTCGAAATGGAGAAACCAGAGGCTCAATGGATGCAAACAACATCAAGGAGGCAAGAGGCTCACTAGTAGAGAAATGACGAAAGGCTCAAAGTCTTTGGTCTTCACAAATGATTCCACAGAGAGGAGGCCCAAATTGGCTATGTATGAAAGAGATGGCATAAGCTACCATGTGTCTCAACAAGCATTAATTTTCCAATGTCATAGGCAAAAGGGAAAGAGCCGGACATTTGAAAAGTCAAAAGGAGCAGAAAGAACACATGTCAACCTTGCAATTTCAAAATTAGAGCCTAAGGAGAGACTCAAACTAGCGCTAACTCTCCACATGGTCGGGTCAATGAAATAAAAGTGGTCCCAAATTGGTTAAGTATAAGAGTCTCGGTGGAAGGTGCCAAGTGTCTCAACGACGCACATTCAAAGTGTCGACCTAAAGTAGAGATGCAAATGAGTGTGATGCTTCCATGTGTCTAAGGTTTGAGAGAGGCATCAACTCAAATCAGAAAAGTATCACGAGACTCATGGAAGGAGCCACGTGTCATATCGATGCATCTTCAAAGGTAAATTTGAAAATTGGTCTCCCGGATAAATGCTAGCCTTCCACATGTCCCAAGGTAAAAAAGGGACAAAGTCACCCGCAAAAAGTCAAGATTGGGTAGACTCGATGAAGGGTTTCAAGTGTCTCAACAGTGCAAATTCAAAAGGGGTGGCCCAAGGGCTAGTCTCAAGCGAGCATGGAGCTTCCACATGTCCAAAATCAAAAGAGGGCATCAGAGTCACCATTAAAATCAACTAAGTATGGAAGGGACAAAAGAGCCTCCATTTCTCATCTCTCGTGCAAATTCAAAAGTAGAATCGGGAAGTAGGTCCCAAATGTGGGCTAGCCCTCCATGTGTCCCATGTAAGATGTATGCCCCCGCCAAAAAAAAAAGGACTTAGCCAAAACACATAAAGAAATAGAGAAAAGCCACAGAGGATCCATGTGTCTTTTTGATGCACAATTTCAAATTAAAAATCCAAAAGTGGTTCCCAAACGCGCCCTATCTCTACACATGTGCCATGTTTCAAAATTCCAAGGTGGAATGGCGGTCATGAGGTAGTTTGAAATTTTTATCTCGAGAAGGCGTAAAGTATTAAAATAATCCAGTCACCTCTGCTACACCCGGAGGAGCCATGTTTCAAGCCTAAATTACATGCGGGGAGGTGGGCCTTAGAAGGATTACGTCTAGATGCATACCAACGGGCCTGGGAGGACTTTTTCCCAAATGGAAAATGCGGCAAACCGTGGGCCCGAAGATGGTTTTTGGTAAAAGTGAATTTTGGGGTGCAGGGTGTTTTTGCATTTTTTTTGTGTGCAAAAGGCATAAAGTGAATTTTGGGCCCAGGACCCATTCTACTAAAAAAAATTTTCACTATTTTTGTATGGATCTGAATCAAACATTCAAATGGACATATATTTTGATCCAATGCTCGAAATTCAACAAATTTGGCAACATTAGAAAGGCCTCGATCTTGTCTACACCATGAAACCTGAAATTTTAATTTTGATGATGTTAGGTGGGGTTGAATTGGGAAAATTTATTCATCCCATTAATATGCTATCTAATTGCTTCAATAACGAGATCAAATTTGATTTGATCCATCGTTCTTTCTTCTTCAAACACCGAGACATGACATAGAGTGGTGCTCTCAATAGATTGTGGGAAAATTTATAGGGCA
This sequence comes from Taxus wallichiana var. yunnanensis, assembly GCA_018340775.1. NCBI lineage: Eukaryota > Viridiplantae > Streptophyta > Pinopsida > Cupressales > Taxaceae > Taxus > Taxus wallichiana. The sequence goes on along the minus strand of CM031243.1, from coordinate 429,543,399 downwards.
TTAATGGTTGGTAGCTGAACTCTAAATGAGGTTTCCCACCTCTTTTCTTCTCCTCTCTTTGTTGCATCTATAAAGGTAAGAGCTTTGCTCATTGTAAAGGGTTTAACATGTTTTTTTACCCTCCCCTTCTTCCCTTCTCTTAAGTGAATTTGTGGAGTTTTCCAAACCTTCTATTCAAGTTGTAATTCAAATTTTTTCTCTTGGCTACTATAATGTAATGTATCTTGTATCAACTCTAGAGTAATAATATATGTATGTGCATGATTCTCAACCCTCTCATGTGCTCATTGTTGTCTTTTGATCTCTCATTGTAGTTTGGTCATCCATGCATGGTGGTTGTATTGCATATCTATGGTTTGTGTTAACTTGTAAAGTGGGTGTTTAACATTCCTTTGGTACATCACCTTGTTAGCTTAGGTTTATTTTCACACATCTTCTCAACCCTATCTCTTTGGCAAGATAGAGTGGTTTTAGAGTATATCCTCTATAATTTATTTGTGTGCACTTTGAACAGAAGGAATAGGAAATGGCCTTCATCCAGGAGAGCTCTCTCGATTTCAAAGTCCCACAGCTTGAGAGATTCTCCATGTTATGTAATCACACTAAGAGTCTCAACCCATCGAGTTGAAGACATTCGGGGGTAAAGTGATTTTGCAATAACATTTTGGCATGCACCGATGGGAGACCGAGGTTAGATTCTCTATCTTTTAAGGTGTCTCATTATCAACAACAAAATCATAAGCCACCATATGACACATTGATAGTTGGCATTGGGGTGGGAACCGGTCTCCAAATTTTCTTGTAGCAAGATTAATGTGTAGTTGTTGCAAGTTTTTCAAATTTTAAGATTCTCTAGAGTTACACATCCGATGACTCCAAAAGAGGTAGATTCCATTGGTTTCAACATCCCAAAACTTGGAAGATTCATGAGAAGAATCTAGACTAGATCGATAATTAGAGAAGAAGGATTGTTTGTCTATCTACACGTGTCCCACCTGAGGGTAGAAGGGGAAGAAGAGCTCAAAGGTTTCCATCTCAACCAAATAGAAATTTTCAACACCTCCCCACTGGTAGGCCTTTCATCTAATCAACAAGGGTTCTTAGGCTAATCATAATGGCACAAACCCCCTAACCCCTATGTCAATTTCACTTACAACAACCCACTCACTCTCAATGCAAAAATCCAGTCCCGGTTCCAGCATTGAAGAGCATTCCATATTTCACCTGGAGAGAACCAGACTACTCCCAAAGGTGACCACATTCAAGACATTACAAATGTCTATGTGATTCATGAAATCACTGAGATGGACATTGCAGATCAAGTTATTATCCTATTTTCTCTAGGGTAAAATTCATAATGGTTCACGAGTCCAAAAACAATCTCTATTAAGAATTGGGACCATATATGGAGAGCTCTTCACAATCAATTTGGAGAGAAGTGAGATAATTGATCCTTGTTGGAAAAACTGACAAAAATAAATCAGGATCCTAATGAATAGTTGACCCACTACAACTTGATTCCAGTGAATGTGGGATAGGATTATGATGGCCGTAAGACCAACGAGATGAAGGTGATTTTCTATACTTCCTTAGATATTTAAACTCATATATTGCCTAAATGATTCAATCCATGGGAGGTGTAACCTTACCTGTAGCCTATAACATTTCCATTAGAGTTGAAAATTGTTTAAATTAGGCTAATAAACTAGAACCTATGCCACCTACGCCTCTATATCAAGACCTAGGATCTCTAAGCACTAGTCAAACACCCACATTAGCTCCCATACCTACCCTAAGGAATCGAGTTCAGCCAAACCTTCCACCTCATATTCTAGCACATTAAAAGAGCTACAAGAGGTTATGAAACAACTACAGAATATAGGAAATCGATAGTGACTATAAAGAGGCAACAAAATCAGATTTCTAGGCCATATCAGCCTCAAACTTAGTATCATGCTAGGCCCCCATACTAGCAAACTAGATCACTAGATCGGCTGCAAATCAAAATAAAACCAAGGACAACCTCAAGCTACTAGGCCTTATCGACCATATGATTCAAACATAGCTTCAACATTGAGGACCTTGGATCCAACATAAAACAACATGGCATAAGAATATAATTGGTGTTTCCCATGCAATAGCCCCAAAACAAGTCAATGTGTTTTAATTGTGAACTAAACAAGGATTTGATGGTACACACCATCAATGTGTCCCAAGAGCTAGTCAAGAGGAAAATTAGCAATAAGAAACCCGAAAAGAGGAACCTCCAAGTGAGACCATTCTTGTCGATTGGCGGGTGAAGGTTTTTTGGAATGAATCAAGCATCTCCTCATAGTGTAGCGGCAAATACGTGGTCTAAGAAGAGGAATATTGATAGGGTAAATCCTTCAATTCAATTGGTCCATATCCCTCTATTTCCCTACAAAGTGTAACTCCCAATGTGCGATTCAACCAAATCCACCTCCAAGACCCACTTAAGCACGATTTGTAATGACCCATGTGCAAGAGAAGAATGTGCTAGGAAAGGGATAGAAAAGAATAGCTCATCCCCATTTAAAATCATTGAACAAATGAAGAAAAAAATGTGAACATCTCAATGTGGGGATTTTTAGGTATCTAAAGATAGAGAGACATGTTACAGGCTACTATGACCAATTGTTCAACCTCAAATCAGCCTCCCAATCAACAAGAGAAAGTGCTTACCAATGCGGCTCATCCTGAAGGAAGCCATGGAAGATAAAAAGGTAATAATCTAAATCCCCCTCTATTCTATGTTTCATTTATCATTAAGGAAAAATTGGTATATAATTGCATTATTGATTCCAGAGCGAGAATCTCGGTCATGTGGAAGCAAATATCCGATCACCGGATCTTCAATACAAAGTCATCTTTAAGGGTGTAGTGCAATTGGATGGGACAATGGTAAAAATAGTTTGAGTCATCAAGGATTTGACCCTCACATTACACGCATGCCCCAATGTGACTGTATTGCAAACATATTAGTCATAGAATTGCCACCACATTTTACATTGTGTTTATCAAGAGACTTCACCGCTGAAATGGGAGGCTATTTATCTTCTGATTAGTTGCACATACTTTTTAGAAAAGGTATGGAGCCAAGTCTACAATCAAATCTGAGCCCATTGTGGATTACCATATTGAGCCTCATGTCCCCAACCAAATCAATGTGAACTGTTCAACTTTTGATAAGGAAGACCTCCCAAGAACTTATGAAGATGATTCTAAAGTCGGATATATTCCAGACTTGACCCTCGATGAATGGGTGAACAAGAGGCATGATTTTGACCTTTACAAGGAAATGGAGGAATCTAAGCTAGGAGTCTATTGTTTGCATGAGGAGAATCATCCTCTTCCTAACATCACTAAGCCGGACCACAAGGATGATAATGAGGTATGCTAATTATTATTTGATGGCTCAAAAGTAGACAAGGAGTGAAGGAGGAGCTATACATGTTTCACCTCAACGTAAAAATGTTACTTAGCCTTCCATTTCAAATTTTGTTTCTAAAACAACACTTGAGTATGAGGCCTTGATCCATGGAATGCATTGGGAAAGAATAAGAGGGATTAAAAACTAACAAGTGTTCGATGATAGTGATCTAGTTATGATCAAGTCATTAAAGAACTACAAGAATCAATAATTGTATGGTTCTTATCAAATATTTTGAAGCATTTGTCATCAATTCCATCCCAAGGAAGAAGAAATGAAGAAGCGAAAAATTAGCATAATCGGGGGTAGTTGATGTAGTAGAAAGTATCAAAATTGATAAGTCTCACCCCTATATCAAGGTGGTTGTGAGACCAGTTGTCCCGCATAATAACACAAGTTGGTGGGTCTTCGAGAATGATCGAAAATTATCAATTTTCTAGAATAAGAAGCTGAGTTCTCCTCCGTAAACCAAAACATGTTTGAACATCATTATGGTGACCAAGTGGTGTAGCTGAGAACCAAAAATTAGAAAGGGTCTTGTAACTTTGGATTCAATATTCAACCCAAATGATCAATTCGGGAAGGAGAAAGAAAATATTTAGGTAAAGGGTGAAGATTCAAAGCCAATTACCATAGAAGAAGGTAAAACATTGTTAATTGGCAAGGTAAGTACTCAACAAGAAAATTCTGAATTTGTTCAACTTTGTCAAGAATTCCCGGATGTATTTTCTTGGACTTACAAGGATTTAAGAGGTTTCAACCCAAGGTGACACAACACCGTTGATGGCGAATCACAGACCCATGGATTTTTGCAACTTGATGGGTTGAGACTCTCGGTGTGATTGCATAACATGGAGCTTTTCCAAGTGTGGGACCTGCGAAATTGGAAAAGCTCTCCGGATGAAGGCCGCTCCTATTCCTCTATTCATATGCACACGTAAAAATGCAGAGGTTTACTCAAAACCTAAACTAACTTCTTTGAGGGACATGGTAAGAAGATGCATAAAATAAAACCTAAACTAAAAAGGTGATGCACCGAGGAATGATGAACATCTATCTACCCAATAAACACAAACCATTAAAATGCAATGCAAGATCATGCACTGATGATAACCAAATTCGCGAGTGAAAGATCGGAGGATTTAAATGATTATAGAGAGGGTTGAGAATTATCCACGGCATGCATTATCTGCTCCAAAGATTGATACATTACACTACAAAATGCCAAGAGGCAAGGTTGCATTACGAGTTTTAGATGGGAGGTTTGAACTTCACAAATTCACTCGCCAAGAGAAGAAGGGAGGGGCAAAACAAGAATGTCCAACCTTTAGAAAGAAGCCCCTCCTTACAATTTATAGGAAGAATGGGAGAGGGAAAAGAGAGGAAATCGAAATCTACCCCAACCACCTCTAGGTTGCATTTAATTCATCTCATTATGGTGGTAGGTGAGAAGGCTAGCAAACCCAAAAAGTGGCGAACTGTATTTTGCATTTTAAAGAACTTTTTCCCACCCAATTAAAGATATTCGAAAATTCCAACCTTGCGTTAATCCGAGCTGCTTGTGAAAATTTATGGCCATCTGAATATCTCGGGTCGTGGTCACTTCCTGTCAGTGCTCAAAATGTTGCGCCTCCTGAAGGTGCGACTTAGCGCATCCATCCCTATGTCGACATACTCTTATGTGTGCCACCAACCTGCGCCTTGGCGTGACTTTTTCATGTCGACACCTTGTTACCTGCGCCGAGGGCGCATCCATTTTCATGTCGACATCCCTTGCTGTGTGCCTCTTACCTGTGCCTTGGTGCAACTTTTTGCATGTCGACACCTCTTGTTGTGCGCCTCTTACCTGCGCCTTGGCGTGACTTTTTGCATGTTGACACCTCTTGTTGTGCGCCTCTTACCTACACCTTGGCGTGACTTTTTGCATGTCGACACCTCTTGTTGTGCGCCTCTTACCTGCGCCTTGGCGTGACTTTTTGCATGTCGACACCTCTTGTTGTGCGCCTCTTACCCGCACCTTATAACAACTTTTTTGCATGTTGACACCTTATGTTGTGCACCTCTTACCTGCGCCTTGGTGCGACTTTTTACATGTCGACACCTTGTGTTGTGCGCCTCTTACCTACACCTTGGCGTGACTTTTTGCATGTCAACACCTTGTGTTGTGCACCTCTTACCTGTGCCTTGGCGCGACTTTTTTCATGTCGACACCTTTTGCTATGTGCCTCTTACCTGCACCTTGGCGTGAATTTTTTCATGTCGACACCTTGTGTTGTGGGCCTCTTACCTACTCCTTGGTGTGACTTTTTATATGTCGACACCTTGTGTTGTGCACCTCTTACTGCGCCTTGGGGCGACTTTTTATATGTCGAAACCTCAAGTACCCGTGTCGAGGCGCATCCATTTTCATGTCGACATCCCTTGTTACACTCGTGGGTGATGTAAAAAATTTCACGGTCTGATTTTATTTGATTTCCATATTTTTCCGTTTGTCTATATCTACCCAAGGGAAGATATATACAACAAACACACTATCGAGTTGGATCATGGATCTAAGCCTTTCGACAAAAGCAAAGGCTAGTAAATCCTTCCATTAAACCTATCATGAGGAAAGAGTTGGCCAAGCTAAATTAGGTTGACATCATCTTCCCTATCAAGCATTAAAGTTTGGTTACAAAATTAGGGCCTACGATGAAAAGAAATGGAGAAAATAGATGGTGTGTGGACTTTCGCGACCTAAACAGAGCATTAATCAAATATCACTACCCACTTCCATCGATGGAGAAAATATTATAGGTTATAGTGGCTCTGAGATGTTTTCATTTCTAGATGGATACTCGTGCTATAATTAGATAATGGTGAAAGAGAAAGATCAGTTCAAGAGAGCCTTCACCACCAAATGGGGTACATATGCTTATAAGAAGATGCCATTTGGATTTTCAAATTCCTGAGCAACATTTCAATGAGCTATGGACATGGCATTCAAAGGATTAATCAATAATATAGTTCTAGTGTATCTAGATGAAAAAATGAAGAAAAAAAGGTGAACATCTCAATGTGGGAGTCATTGGCTATCTTAGGATAGAGAGATGTGTTATAACCTATTATGACCAATTGTTCAAACTCAAATCAGCCCCCAATCAACAAGAGAAAGTGCTTACCAATGCAGCTCAGCCCGAAGGAAACCATGGAAGACAACAAGGTAAGAATCTAAAGCCCCCTCCATTCTATGTTTCATTGATCATTGGGGAAAAATTGGTACATAATTGCATGATTGATTACAGAGCGTGTAGTTTCATCATGCCAAAGCAAATAGCCAATCAGGTTGTGTCTTCAATACGAATTCATTTCCATGGGTGTAGTGCAATTGGATGGGGAAACCGTAACAACAGTTGGAGTCATCAAGGATTTGACCCTCACATTGCATGCATGCCCCAATGTGATTGTATTACAAAATGTATTAGTCATAGAATTGACACCACATTTTTCATTGTGTTTGTCAAGAGACTTCACTACTAAAATGGGAGGTGATTTGTCTGTTGATTGGTTGCACATGCTTTTAGAACAAGGTATGGAGCCAAGTCTACAATCAAATCTGAGGCCATTGTGGATTACCATATTGAACCTCATGTACCAAGCCAAATCAATGCAAACTTCAACTTTTGATCAGAAGACCTCCCAAGAACTTATAAAGATGATACTAAAGTAAGATATATTCCATAATTGACCCTCGATGAATGGGAAAACAAGAGGCATGCTTTTGACCTTTACAAGGAAATGGAGGAATCTGAGCTAGGAGTCTATTGTTTGCATGAGGAGAATCATCCTCTTCCTAACATCACTAAGCTAGACCACAAGGATAATAATGAGGTATGGTAGTTATTATTTGATGGATCAAGAAGTCGACAAGGAGCCGAAGGAGGAGATATGCATGTTTCACCTCAAGGTACGAAATATTACTCAACCTTCCATTTCCAATTTTCTTGTTCAAATAACACAACAGAGTATGAGAGGCCTTCATCCATGGAATGCATTGGGAAAGAATAAGAGGGATTAAAAACTTACAAGTGTTCGGTGATAGTGATCTAGTTATGAATCAAGTCGGAGGAAAAATTATTTTAAGAATGATTTATTAAAGAAATACAAGAATTGGGTATAGTATCTTATCAAATATTTCAAAGCGTTTGTCATCAATTACATCCCAAGGAAGAAGAATGAAGCAAAGCGAGACATATTGGTAGCAAATCGGGGGGCATTTTATGTATTAGAGAGTATCAAAAGTGATAAGTCTCATCCCCATATCAAGGTGGTTGTGAGGCCACTGTCCGAGATAATAACACAAGTTGGCGGGTCTTCGAGAATGATCGAAAATTATCAATTTTCTACAATAAGAATCTGATTTCTCCTCAAGAAACCAAGACACATTGGAACATCATTATGGTGACCACATGGTGTAGTTGAGAACCAACAAATTACCAAAGGGTCCTGTAACTTTAGAGTCAATATTCAACCCAAATGATCAATTTTGGAAGGAGGAACAAAATATTTAGGTAAAGGGTGAAGATTCAAAGCCTATTACCATAGAAGAAGGAAAAACATTGTTAATTGGCAAGGTAAGTACTCAACAAGAAAAATTTGAATTCGTTCAACTTTGTCAAGAATTCCCAGATGTATTTGCTTGGACTTACAAGGATTTAAGAGGTTTCAACCCAAGGCTGGCACAACACACTATCGAGTTGGATCTAGGATCTAAGCCTTTCAAACAAAAGCAAAGGCTAGTAAACCCTCACATTGAACCTCTGATGAGGAAAGAGTTAAATAAGCTAATTGAGGCCAACATCATCTTCCTTATCAAGAATTAAATTTTGGTTGCAAACTTTGTGCCTGTGAGGAAAAGAAATGGAGAAATTAGATTGTGTGTGGACTTTTATGATCTAAATACAACATCAATCAAAGATCACTACCTACTTCCATCAATGGAGCAAATCTTGCAGGTTGTAGTTGGCTCTAATATTTTTCATTACTAGATGGATACTAAGGCTATAATCAGATAATGGTGAAAGAGGAAGATAATTTCAAGAAAGCCTTCACCACCAAATTGGGTATATATGGTTATAATATGATGCCATTTGGACTGTCAAATTCTAGAGAAACATTTCGTGAGCTATGGACATGGCATTCAAAGCTTAATCAACAATATAGTTCTTGTGTATCTAGATGATATCACCATCTTCTCAAATAATGTTGCAGACCATCTCTTCCACCTTAGACTAGTATTTCAAAGTGTAGAAGGTTCGTAGTGTCCTTGAATCCAAAGAATTGTGTATTCTTGGCACATGAGGGAAAATTGTTGGGAAACATTGTCTCAAGAGAAGGGTTAAAATTGATCCTGAAAGGGTTGAAGCCATCCGAACACTTCCATTTCCACAAAAAAGAAGTCTCTCTAAAGATTCTTGGAGAGAATAAACTTTGTTTGTAGATTTGTGCCTAATTTTTCCACTCTTGTGAATCCTTTAACAATGATGTTAAAGAAGAGTCTTTAATTTAAATGGACAAAAAAGGCAAAGAGATTTTTGAGGCCATAATTCTTGCAATTTCATAGGCCCCAACTCTTATTAACCCGCATTTTTCAAAGGAATTCATATTGTATGCTTTGGAGGGTCGGACACGCCTCGGCTATCTTGGTTCAACCTAACATGGAAGGTTCGAACAACCCATAACCATCTTCATCGAGCTTGGAGGATTACAAGGTAAAGCATTCTTTCATTGAAAAACATGTCCTTGTTGTCATTAGGATTTTGAAGAAGTTCGGACAATTGGTCTCAAAAATACGATTCAACTTCTAGTGTCTCATGTTGGTGTCAAGGATTTTCTCCTAAACAAGGACTTGAATGAGAAGAGAGAAGGTTGGATCACTCGTGTAATGGATTATGATATTTAAATAAAAGTGACCAAATTTCTTCATGGAAAGGGTCTGTGTGAGCACTCGCTTCAAACAACAAGCCAAGTCAACAGATGAAGAAGAGGATGTCCTGCTACTGTAAAATTGATCAAGAGTAGCCAACTAATGATACACCTATTTCTTGTTAGACTCAAGTCTTAATGCATTATCTCTAAACATGTTTGTGCCCTCTAGAATGGAACAAATCAAAGAGGATATACTTTAGGTGACAATTCATTCCATATGTGTTTATTGGTGATGTCTTGCTCAAGAAGGACATCAATAGTGTTCTATCAGGTGCATTAGGACAAGCCAAATTGAGAGGGTGTTTCATGAGTTCCATGACGGAGAATCGAGGCCACTTTTCTCCTCAAGTAATGTACTCTCAAAATCATGAAAGCTGGTTATTATTATCTTACGGTTTTTAGGGATTGCTACTCATGAATCAAGAAGTGCAAGAAGTGTGCATTATTCACAAGGAAGGAAAATTGAGTAGCCCTTCCCCTTTGTCCAATCTCAGTGGATCAGACATTTATGCAATGGGGACTAAACTTCATTGGAGTGATTAACCCAAATTCAAGACAGGGCCACAAGTGGATAATTAGAACAAAAGACTATTTCACCAAGTGGAATGAAGTAGTGGCACTTAAGGAGGCAAATGAATCCAACATATTGGATTTCTATGAAGGAATAATCACAAGGTTTGGAAACCCTTCCACTATATGTCATATAATACATTGGCATTCTTTGGTACAAGGAACAATGAATGGGATGTCAAGAATGATGTATACCTCAGCACTTCATCAAACTATTACCCTCAAGGTAATGGCGAAACAGAGTCCACAAAGAAGAACCTACTAAGAATTATTAGGACTCTTGATGAAAATCATAGAACTTGGCACACAAAGCTCATATCAGCTCTATGGATTGATAGGATCACATCCAAAAGGTCCACAAGAAGGTCCCCATACAAGCTTGTATAAGGAAAAGAGGAAATTATTACCCATATCATTAGATTTTCCTCTTTGTAGCTCATGAAATAGTTGGATCTAGCTGAGTTTGAACCTATGGAAATCAGGTATGTAGAGCTAATGGAAGTAGGAGATGCAAGAGAACATGCAATGTAGATCATGGAGAAATATCAAGCATTGATCAAGAATAGATTTGATAAAAAAATCAAGAACAAGGACCTTTTGAGAGGGGAATTAGTTCTAAAGTGGGATGCGGATCGGGCAAAACTAGGTAAACATTACAAGTTTGATGCCATTTGGAGTGGCCTCTACATGGTCATAAGATGTACAAGTAGCAATTCCTTCTAGCTGGCTAAGTTGGATGGCAAAGAATTAGATTACAATCAATGGGATCTACCTCAAACAATGTTACTAAAAGGAAAAAAATCCCTCACCCTTGTAAATATTACACTAGGTTTTCAATTTCTCCAAATGTGTATGCACATTTTCTTGTTGTAGAATCGATTTTATTTCCCTAAGTTCTCTAGCACAGGTTTTGTTGCTCTAGGTTTACGTCATTATACGATCGATGTGCCTCCAGAGAATACACTGGCCCTTCATTTACAATAGGGATACCCATGGTCACTATGACAGCCTTTCTAATTTTAAAATAGAACAATTATAAAGCAACTAAAATCAGGTTTCAAGAGGATCATTTCCAAAATGCAATGCGGCGAGGTTTAAAGTCGCCAAGTGCAAACACCGGATTCAAGCTTCAAAGAACATGACCAGTATAAGGCCACCACCCATGACTCGTGGCCAATGGATACAACAAGACAGCTCATCTCTTCATCTAGTAGGCAGATGTCCTTGTGAGTCACCAAATTGTTATCCCAATTTTTCCCCAACAAAATTGACAAAACCCAACCCTACACAGGAAGAAATCTAAAGGTCGGTTATGTCGTATGAGCCCATATTTCGAATCCAATAGTCAAGTTGCAGGAGGACTTAAAATGGAGAAACCAGAGGCTTAAAGGATGCAAAAAATGTCAAGGAGGTCGAGGCTCTCAATAGAGAAACGGGAAAGGCTCCAAGTCTTCGGCTTCACAAATGATTCATAGTGGGCCCAAATATACCGAGTATGGAAGAGATGGCGGAAGATGCCATGTGTCTCAATGGTGTGCCTTCAAGGGTTGAAGCCAAGGGCGGTTCCCCAAACAAGTGTAAATCTTTCATGTGTCCCAAGCTTGAAAAAGGATAGAGTCATCCATTAAAAAGTTCAAATGAGTGGAAAGAACCGCATGTCATATTTTCACAATTTCAAAAGTAAGAGCCCAAAGTGGAGAATCAAACTAGGGCCAACTCTCGACATGGTCATGTTCCAAAAGAATTCAAATGGCATGAGCCCAAACTGATTAATTATAAGAGTGTCAATAGAAGGCACCAAGTGTCTCAACGGTGCACATTCAAAGGTGCGACCCAAACCAGAGACTAAAATATACATAAGGCTTCCACGTGTATAGGGTTCGAGAGAGGCATCGGCCCGAATCGGCTAAGTATCATTGACTCATGGAAAGGAGCCATGTGTCATCTTGTCACATCTTCAAAGGTAAATATAAAAGTGGGTCTCCTAGACAAGTGCTAGCCTTCCACGTATCCCATGTCTGAAAAGGGTCATAGTTGATAGTTGAAAAGTCAAGATGGGGTAGATTCAACGGATGGTGCCAAGTTTCTCAATGATGCAAATTCAAAAGGGGCGCTCAAAGGGACAATCTCAAGCGAGCGTGGAGCTTCCACGTGTCCAAAAATAAAAAGGGGGACGAAGTCGACCGCTAAAATCAAATAAGTATGGAAGGGATGGCGGAGGCCTCCATGTGTCATCTCCACTCAAATTCAAAAGGTAGAATCGGGAAGTAGGTCCCAAATGCGTGCCGCCTCCACGTGTCCCAGTCGACGTATGTCCCCACCAAACAAAAGGGACTTAGCCAAAATAGAAAGAAACATAGAAAAGTTGCAAAGGAGCCACATGTCTCTTCAAAGGTAACTTCAAAAAATCCTAAAGTGGTCCCCAAATGCATGCCAACTCTACACATGGCCATGTTTCAAGTCAACACGAGAAGGTGGGTCACCGGAGGATGTTTGAACTTTTTGGCTTGAAGAGGCATAAAGTATAAAAATAAGCCACACCTCCACCGACACCCAGAGGAGCCACGTGTCAAGCCTAAATTACATGCGGGAGGTGGGCCTTGGAAGGATTTTTACCAAATGCAAGTTGGTGGGCCTGGGAGGACTTTTCACCCAAATAGAAAATGCGGACCGATGGGCCCGAAGATGGTTTTTTGGAAAAAGTGAATTGCGGGGCTGCGGGGCATTTTTTTGCATTTTTGTATTTTTGTGAAAATGTGCAAAGTGAATTTCGGGTCCACGAGACCCATTCTGCTAAATTATTTTTCGTCATTTTTGTATGGATCCGACTAAAACATTCAAATGGACATATCTCTGGATCCAGCATGCTAGAAATTCAAAAAAATTAGCACCATTAGAAAGGTCTCGACCTCATCTATGCCATGGAAACCTAAAATTTTAAGTTCAATGAGGTTAGCAGGGTGAGAATTGGGAAAATATATTCATGCCATTAATATGTGATCCAATTGCTCCAAAGAACTAGATCAAATGTGATTTGATCCTCCGTTCTTCCTTCTTTGACACGCCAAATAGACATAGAGTGGTGGACTAGACAAATTGTGGGTAGATTTGGAAGGGCATTGATGGCCGGTATCTGAAATCCAAATCAGGTTTCCCTCCTCTTTTCTTCTCCTCTCTTCACTGCATTTATAAAGGCATGAGCTTGGCTCATTGTAAACGGTTAGAAATTTTTGATTTGCACCCTCCCTTCTTCCCTTTTCTACAAGTTAATTTGTGGAGTTTTCCAAACATCCCATTCAAGTTGTAATACAAATTTTTGCCTCTTGGATACTGTAATGTACTTTGTATAAACTCTAGAGCAATAATATATGTATTTGGATGATTCTCAACCCTCTCATGTGTTCATTTTGTCTTTTTATCTCTCATTGTAGTTTTGTCTTGTGTGCATGGTGGTTGTATTGCATTTCTATGGTCTATGTTAACTTGCAAAGCGTGTGTTTAACATTCCTTTGGTGCATCACCTTGTTATCTTAGGTTTATTTTCTCATATCTTCTCAACCCTGTCTCCTTGGCAAGATAGAGTAGGTTTTAGAGTAGATCCTCTACAATTTATTTTTTGCACAGAGGAATAGGAACCGACCTTCATCCAGAGAGCTCTCTCGATTTCAAATTCCCACACCTTGAGAGATGCTCGATGTTATGCAATCACACTAAGAGTATCAACCCATTGAGTTGAAGACATTTAGGGGTGTTGTGATTTTGCACTAACATAACCATAAACATCTCTATGGAGTCTTTTATTCAGTCATTTTACTCATTTCCTCATTTTATTTTATAGGTTTAAGGAAAGGAGAGGAAGCCATGGGAGAGGAAATGGAGCTTAAGATGGATACACACAACCCCAAGTTCATTTCTACTTGTTTTTTTTCTATTTCTTATCTACCCTATCCTAGGGTTTGATTGAAATTTTAAATTTTTTGTTAATATATTTCAATGAATTTTCCCTTCTTGGGCATTCGGGTATTTTACCCATTTGTAGATATATTTAAAATTATGTATTTTTGCAAATGAATTAAGTTTATATACACAAATATATGAGTGATTATATGTATATATATTTATAAATATATATTTTATTTATAAATATATATATATATGTGAGTATATATATAATAATACCATGCTTGCCATAGTTTAAAAAAATAAACTTTGTTAAAAATGCATAATAAATTAGGTCGAATTTAATAAGAAGGCAAGTGGTGGTTATTAAAAATAGTTTGTGTTTGGTGGGGGCTCGGCCCCCACCCACTGCCCCATGTAAAACAACAAGGGGGAGGATTGTAATGCCCCACTATGTCACCCTTAACCGATGAAATGTGGATCCATAGTTGGCATCTGTTGTGAATGTAAGAGTTTACTCCTCTAGTTTCTCAGATGTTCATGGAGGTATCAGATCCAAGTCGTATTATCTTACTGAAGCTCTGAGCACCTCCATGGACACCAACTTATGCCCTAGTTATTTATTTCTCTTCTTCGCATTTGTTGGATAATAATAATAAGGAGATTAATAAACAAATTTAAACAAGATATATAGATTAATAAAATATTATTTAACTCGACTGAATCAAATAAATAAATGGAAAAAAATTACTATAAAAAAAAATAATTATTAGCAAGTAAAACAAATAAGAATTTTTTTATAAATTAAATAAAATAATATTAAAATACATATATTTACTTTATGACAAATGTTGTGGTGGGAACGGAGGCCTATCATGGGAGGAAAGGATTTTTAATGCCTTTGAGAGGTAGTTGATGGATAAAAGCATATCTTCCTTCCCTTCCACACAAATAATGATGGATCTTTTTATTTGGTACAAGACCGAGTTAGCCTAAATTTTCTCCCTTTGGCATTAAATGGGTTTTTGGCATGTGGGATGGGTTAGTTGGCTGAGGGTGTGAAGTGAATCATCCCTAACGTCCCTTTCGACTACCTTTTCCTTGCTCAATAATATAAATAATCTATTTGAGATCCATAAGCCTTAACCACGATGTTATCATGGACAATTTTTGCACTTGTGCAAAAATGGGCAACTCAAACTTCTCTACGATGGACAACTTTGGTGAAGTATACCTAAGCTAAGGGATTTACATTAGACTATTTTGTTATTGCTGATTTAAAATGAAAAGTGAAATTATAAAGTGTGTTTGTTACAAAACGTAACAACTCATAGTCTATGTCTCACTATTCAAAAGATAACAACTCATACATCTATGTTATCCCAATGAAGATACCGGATTGCGAGAATATATAAGGTGTATAGTTTTGGAAAAAAACATAGTGGCGGTTTTCAGATAATCAATTTCAAGGTTATTATCTTGATGCCTATCATTTTTATTCTTCTATGTTCATTAAAGTTGTTATTATTTATGAGTCTTCATTTACCTACGCTGCCATAACATATTACAATTGATTTCTTTCCTGCTACTTCCATCAAGAAAATATTGACAAACAAACAGTGACAATAATGTCCAAATGGAGATAGCAGAAAGGAGTCAAAATGAAGAATGGAAGCTAAGATAATCACACAGCTTACAAAGAGACACATTTCATTCAATGATTATCCACTGGAGTTATAGGTATTCACTTCAAGTTATCCCTTATGTTAATTCATTTCATTGAGATATTGAGTTGCCTACATCATTGTATAATCAAAAGAAAACTAAATGTAGAAAGAGATAATAAACTCATTATTTCAATTTAATGCTTTATTCATAAGACATCATAAGCTTTCCCACACAAGCCGTGGGATATGACTAAGTGACTCATCATATACATGGAAATGAGAATACCATGTGTGCTAAAGAACAAGAGAAGAGGAGTAAAAAGGAACCCATCATTGCCTTTTCTGTCTTCTGTCTCCACTCCTCAGCCTTTCCATCTCCATCTCAACTCCTCCATCTTCCACTTCCATCTCCATTTCTTAACACCTGCAAGACAAGAGAAGCATCTGTCAAATTGAGCTCAGGGTACAATGTTATTCCAATACTCATGTTCTAAAGAAAATGCAAATTCTGAATTCAAAGTATCTAATGGTACTTGAAACAAAGAAATACAGATGAGCTGGCAACAAGGAAGAGGTAGAGTTCATAAAGAGAGAGTGGTAAGAGAAAATCAAAGAAGCTAAGGATTGGGTAAGAAAAGGCAGAATCTGAAGTAGTTGGAAAAGAAACAAATGTGAAAATAACACATGAAAGAAGTTGAAAAACAACTTGTAGAAGAAGGAAAGCAAGAAGAAATAAACCACATGGATACAAGAGAGGCCAAAAATCCTATTTATTTCTAATTTACTTCTGAGTTTTGCAAGAACAGGTTGCAGCATAGAATGAAAATCAGTCTAACTAGTTAAGAAGGAAGTAATTACGGAATGAGGATAAAATATCATTTTCAGATGATTTACAGGAAGCATCAAGCATTAGAATGGGTCAAGAAAGACATATTTTGCAAATCAGGATTAAAAATTCGAGAAGGGAGAGAGAAAACAAGATTTTTGGAAAATTTTGCCAAGAGTCTCCCCTTGTAAAATTGACTTTCGATTTAAAACAAAATTGAAACACATGCTTTTCAGCTACTACATTGCTTTCTAAGCTATCTGAGCTAGTAAAGGAAGAAAAACAGCCAAGGAAATTCATGTTTCATCACTTTTAAAATTGATATCATGATCAAATGAAACATACATGTTTTCCAAGTTTCTCATCATGATAGAACAACTATCAATGTTCCTTTATTTATTTGAGTGTGAATCAAAGAAGCAACTACTTTGCAAATTTTTTAGAAAAGTTGCAATGAATCAAGTAAAGCCAGCATGGACAACTTCATTCAAGTGATCAGACCAGCAAGAGAGATGTTCATATCCTTTTAAAATGGTCAAATCATAAGAATCTGGAGAGAGAAGGATTCTGGGAAAAAATTTCCAGAGTTTCCCCTTGCAAAATGGACTTTTCCAGAAAAATAGAATTGAGAAATAATGCAAAAATTAAAATATACTTGCTACTATGACTTCTGGAAAGTGAAGTACCATTACAGAGAAAGAAATTAATTATCTTCTTCATTTTCCAAAAAGGAGATATTTATTTCATTATACAGAATGGAATGGAAATGTCAAAGCTACAGGTGCAATGGAAGATCATAAATAGTTAAGCTTCTAACACTATGCTTTCCAGAAACTCTTCAACTAACAACTACTGCAAGCAGAAGGTACAAGATCCATTCCAAGTCTACATGAAGATGGAGTTCTATCATTACAGAAAAGGAAATGAATCACAAGAGAAGTGAACTGCTAACGCTAAGTATTCATCTACAGTTATAGCTCAGCAATATCCAATAAACATTTCCAAATACCATTACAGGTCTGCAAAGAAGTATCATCAAAAACAATGCTAAGAAGTGAAGTTCTCTCACTACATCTTCAAAAATGAGTTCAACAAGTCAAGCATGTATCTACAGGGAAGAAACTACTCAAAAACAAATCATTTTGCCTCTACAGAATGAAGGAAGGGTTCATAAATTACAAATATGCATCTGCATCGAGAGATGACACAAAATAGAGATGAAACAAAACAGTCAACACTTCCAAGTACCGAGACAAGTCTACAAATAGTTCATCAAAAATGCACTAGAAAGGAGCTTTAACAAATTTTGAATGATGAGTCACAACTCAAATGACCGCATCAAAAAAATGAAAACCCAAGCTCAAACAGAGGGAAAAAGAATTGTTATAACTCACCGTTGCCCAAGAACGAAGCAAGCAGGCAAACTGAAAATGGTGGAATCTCCTTCCACAGGCTCGAACCGAGTTCGATAACTACCAGGAGCAGAAAACCAAAAGGAGAACCAAGATTCATTACTCCACAAGAATTACAGTGTAAGATGATCGAAATGATCTATTGATCATATGAAAGGAAAAACCAAGCCATAGTTCAGAAACAAAAGCGAAGAAATACCTTCATTTGTTATCAAAAACACAGGCCGAACAAGCAACAACGGTGTCAAAGATCAAAGAACAAATATGCAGGCTCAAAACATCTAAATCTCCAAGATTTCGTCAAAAATATAGAGCAAGCAAAAAAATTCCAGGGATTCACCCAAAATTGAAAGAACCGAATGAAATGACCAAGCAGAGCTCACAAGAGTATAAACTTACATTTGAAACTAGGTTCCAAAACCCTAACCCGTGATTAAAGATCAACGATCAAGCAGATGCCAAGTGCCAAGATGAATGGTGGTCATTCTCCCTAGGTTCCCAGGTGATAAGGTTCACTTAAACGCCATCGACTACATTAATTGCTCAGGCCAAACCCTACCCATGGTTAGAGGATCAATGGTGGTAGAGAAACCAAGGATGAAGATCAAGGGCCATTAGCGCTCACAAAATCCAAGCCAAACTACCAATGGTTAGGGTTACCACCACCTAAGACCAGAAAGGGTCGAGTCATCATGGAGAGGGGCCAACCCACGTGGACGGTCAACAAAACAATTCACCAAGACTTTACAAAGTCTAAACTATATGCATGCCCAAAAATTAAAACATTATTATATGCCATGATCACCGAAAGGTGAAAATTGTATTATGTGCCATGGGGTCTAAAGGTGGCGAATAATATACATGGTGGGCTAGGCAAAGGGTGGTCCCCTTTTATCAAAACACATACAAATTGCCTAAGTCCACAAAGGTGGCAGCATCCAAAATTCCAAACAAACCAAGGTGGTCCCCACTTCACTTTATTTTCGCAAATATGGCTAAGGTTGCATCCTTTTACCTAAACACAAGAGATAATTTTGCATGCCTTCACACCAGATGGAATCAGAGAAGATGACGAACTTGCATGTGCAAACAGAGAAGACTTGCGTAGCAAGTAATATTTTTAAATTTAGCAATTATTCATCTTTCTTTCCTAAAGATAGAACAGTCAAGTGCAGTTTGACCGAATTGTATCTAAGGTTGATAATGCCTATTTTTATCACATGCTCTAGTTTGTATCATTTTATTCCTTTATTTAAGGGATGAAATTAGGATACATGGATGAGTACACCTAGAGGATATTTTAGGAAGTAGAGTGAAATTTTGCTATATATTGTGTGCTCTGCAAAGCACAAGGGGGAATTTTTCAAAGATTTTTCCCAAAATATTTTTGATATGAGTACTAAAGCAATTTCTACCTATTTTACCCTCCGAGTGTTGAATTACCCTCACCTTTCCAAGTTATTCTGCAGTCTTGTGTATGCTAGCATTGATCTTGTGAATCAACATTCCCTGATTAGTCACTTTACCCTGCTACAGATCTACTATTTTCTGCTAAATTTCATTGTGCATGTTATCTTACTAGTACTGTTGTGATTTTCCCTCAGTACAAATTAAGTGTTTTTTTCCTTACATTCTACAGAAAGTAAAATTGGTTCATGCACACAAAGAATTCTTCATAAGTCAGTTGTGTATCCCACTCAAGTCAAGTTCTCTACTCAAATTTGGTGTATCACCTTTGTAATTATTTCATTTTCAGTCACCTCCTAACCCTAAAACTCCTAGAAAGTAGTCTAGTGAACACCAATAAGGAACCAGCCTTTTAACCCTAGAGGTTCACCTCAAAATAGGTATACCCACAGACCTGAGGTGTCCCCATTGTATCTACGAGAGAGAGAGATATTTTGCAGACTTAGAACACCTTCTCTCCATCTCTCTTGGGTGCACTTTTGAGAAATAATAGTTTTTGGCATACCCGTGGGACAGTGAATCAGATCTACATACAAATTTCAAATTCTATAGCAAAAGATTTACAGCAAATAAAGGTTACTTTCAGGAGCAAAGCTGCAACAAATTAATTCTAATGATTCTATGATCTTTTGGTGACTCTGTTGAGCTAATTTCAGACTAGTATTGCTTCATGTTCCATGCCTAAAGTGA
This sequence comes from Taxus wallichiana var. yunnanensis, assembly GCA_018340775.1. Classification (NCBI taxonomy): domain Eukaryota; kingdom Viridiplantae; phylum Streptophyta; class Pinopsida; order Cupressales; family Taxaceae; genus Taxus; species Taxus wallichiana. The sequence continues at coordinate 429,523,449 of CM031243.1, read as the reverse complement.
CTACAAGATCATCGGTAAGAGGCATTCCTCTTGAGTTTGTTTCTTTACCTTTCAAATTTGCTAGAAGAATAAGGGTTGGTAATACTTTGCCTTATAATAGACCTAGTTTTGAAAACCCTCCTGATATTCCTTCACCACGAATAAATTTTTCAATCAATATCCCAGTTTTTCCAATGGCTATTCAACCACCCAGAAATTTTGCAGCCTTTACTAATGGAAGCCCATTAGTAATTATAGTATATCATGACATACCTAGTGCTGCTCTGAAAAGTATACCATCATTTACTGGTGAAAATCAAGTTACACCAACTAAACACATCAAAGATGTCGCAGCCATATGTGTAGTCCACAATATTACTCATGAAGACGTAGCTTTAAGACTTTTAGCTGCATCTTTTAAAGGACAAGCCTTGCAATGGTATAGGAACCTAGAAATTGGAAGCATAAGAACTTGGGATGGATTAGGAGAGAAATTGCTGGAACAATTCCAAGATAATTCGACCATTTGTCCTTGATAGAACAACTATCTACTATCAAGAGAACTCAACATGAATATTTGTTTAGTTTAAACATTCATTTTGTGAGAACTTGGGAAAGAATCCCAACAAGTGTTAAGCCTCAAGTTGATCACACTTTCCTTTATTACCTCGAGCATTGAATAGTGATATTACAACTATGATTCAATCCATGGTAACTTTTACTCTTCTAGGGGCCTATGACACTTGCCATAAAAGCTGAAAACAACCTTATTCAGGGCTAGAAAGTTAGCACCAAGGCCTACAATGCTTTTATTTTTAGTAGATTTAACTCCTATCACAATCATCAGATCCTACTATTGCAGCCCCATCCCTAGATATGTTTAAATCCTTGCAAACCATGCGAAATAAACTAACATCAATTGAAAATAATCTTACATTGCCTAATAGGCCATATCAAGCTCCTTATCAACAAAACTAGCGTAATAGGTAGCCTTACCAACAAATCAAAATTATAGGCAGCCTTATCAACAAAGGTAGTTTTATTCTAATGTTCCTAGTACATCTAACACTTTAGTTCCAATTAATATGGTTATAAAGAGTGGTTCCAACCTTGTAATTAACCTCATCAAACTACAAATTGCCTAAATGCATTCCCGAACTCGAATCTTGTTGCGTAACCTCAATCAAGCATTGTTCATATCTCAAATAGAGGGGTGGACAGAAGAAATTCATGTTTAGAAAACACCTAAACAAAATTTGGTCAGCTTTAGTGAGGAGGATTTCATTTTTGTTACCACTAGAGCTCAAGAGAAAGCTACCGAAAACAAAAACAAAAAACAAACTTGTGTTGCCCATTATTTCTGATATATCAACATCTAAAGTCTCAAAATTAGCCAACAGTCCTGCTGTCCCTCAGAAAATAGCAAGTGTTACAGCTGGTAAAGAGCAACAAAAATAGCTTCAGCCTAATCCAAGAAGATTTTTATCCCTCAGATATCCAAGGCTATTGAAGCAGAGTCAGTTTTTGCTAAAGCTTATGCTAAAACGATCGAATCTATCTCTAAGACCGTTGCTTCTTTTAATATTGTTGATGTGATGAAGAAGCACAATGTTAACATCTCAATGTGGGATGCCTTAAGCATTCCAGGACAATAGGATTTACTCTCTCATGAACTAGCTAAACTGTAAATTTCTTCAAAAATAGCAGTAAAAAGTCCAAAGTACATATATAATCCTTGGAACACTTGATCAAGATCGCACAAAGGATGTTGGATGGATGTTTCAGAAGGTTCTAAATGCTCATGACATAAAGAAACCACCACCCTTTTATCTATCTCTATCATTGGAGAAAATTTAGTTCATAACTGTATGGTGGATAGCGGTGCAAGTAGTACAGTCATGCCTAAGTCAATTGCTGAAAAATTAGGCCTGTAATATGAACCTACAAAAAGGAGTGTTTTACAGCTTGATGGGACTATAACCAATACAATTGGAGTAATAAAAATTTGGAGGTAACGTTACATGCTTTCCCAAATGTTTCCATTTTACAAGATGTTACTGTTGTGGATTTACCTCCATATTTTTCCTTGTGCCTATCTAGAGACTTTACAACAAAAATAGGAGGCTACCTCTCTTCTGATTGGTCTTTCTTATTTTTCACTACACGTTATGGCACTAAGGTTACCATAAATTTTGAGCCATTGGCTAGATTTCATATTGAGCCTCATTCACCAAATGTAGTAGTGAATTATTCAGCTTTAGATCAATCTGATTTTGATGATGTAGCTCAGATTTCAGCACTAGAAGGTGTTTCTAATATGTTCATGGATGAGAAAACAGTTGAAGAACATATTTTCGGTGTTTATTGCATGCATGAAGAAAGTGCAAAGGTTCCCTTGCTGTCCAAAATAGAAAATAAAATAGAAGGGATTTGGAAGCTTCATTTTGATGGAGCTAAGAATAAGAGAGGACAAGGAGCAGGTCTGATGCTCACTTCCCCAACAAACGAAAGGTATTTTACAGCTCTGAGTCTTCAATTTTTGTGCACTTGTAATGTAGCTGAGTACGAAGCGTTAATTCATGGCTTACTTTGGGCTAGAAAAAGAGGAATCAACATGTTACAAGTCTTTGGCGATTCTGAGTTAGTAATAAATCAAGTAAAAAACTTCAATGTATGTAAGAATCCATTAATGAAGTCTTACAAGCATAGATTTTTAGACTTAATGGAAGATTTTGATGCCATTAATATTCAGTCTATTCCTAGAGCCGAAAATAAACATGTTGATAGACTGGCAGTAGTTGGTGCTAGTTTCAAAGTGCTAGAACAAATAGAAAACAACAAAGTTCAGCCTCATGTTAAGTTGATTTTCAGACCTTCTATACTTGATAACGAATCTAATTGGCAAGTGTTTGAGAGTGATGATCAAATCTACAGGTTTTTGTAGCAAGAAGCTGAATTTTCTGCAGTGAATCAGAATAAATTACAACATCTATATGGTGACCAAATTGTTGAGTTAAAGACAAACAAGTTTCCTCAAGGACTTGTTACATTGGAAGACATCTTTAGCACCGATGACCAATTAAGAAAGGACAAAGCCAAGATGTCTACTCATGCGATAATTACGAAGAAATTTCAATTGATGAAGGAAAGAACTTATTTCTTGGAAAGGTATGTTCCTTATCTTAAAAATAGTCTTTTATTAAGCTTTGTACTGAATTTAAAGATATTTTCACTTGAGATACCAAGACTTTAAAGGGTTTGACCCCAGTCTAGCACAACATATGATTGAATTACATCCAAATTCTAAACCTATTAGGCAAAAACAAAGGCCTATAAATCCCATAATAGAACCTCTTATGAGGAAAGAATTATCAAAATTGATTAAATTAGGAATTATTTTCCTAGTTAATCATTCAAGTTGATAGCCAATCTCATTCCAGTTAGGAAAAAGAATGGAGAAATCAGATTATGTGTGGATTTTAGAGATCTTAACAAAGCATCATTAAAAGATCATTATCCACTACCGAACATGGATCATATTTTGAGAACAATTTCAGGATCAGATAGACTATCCCTTCTAGATGGTTATAGTGGATATAATAAGATTTTAGTCAGAGGAGAGGATAGATATAAAATAGCTTTTACCACCAAGTGGGGTACTTACACTTATAAAAGAATGCCTTTTGGTCTTTCAAATGTCGGTGCAATGTTTCAACATGCAATGGACATGGATTTTTGTAGCCTACTGAATAAATGCATACTTGTTTATTTAGATGATGTCACTTGTCTTCTCAAAAAATTCTGATGAACATCTGATGCATTTGAGATAGACTTTTCAGATCTACAGCAGTTTGGAATATCTTTGAATCCCAAAAATTCTATCTTTTTAGTACATGAAGGTAAGCTACTTGGCCATATTGTTTCCAAACAGGGTTTAGCAATTGATCCCTTCATAATTGAAGCCATATCACAGCTATCATTACCTCATCACAAGAAGGCATTACAGAGATTTCTGGGAAAAATCAACTTTGTCAGAAGATTTGTCCCAGATTTTGTAGCTTTGGTTAAGCCATTGACAACCATGCTAAGGAAAGAGAAAACATTCTCTTGGACCAGCGAAGGGAGAGAAGGTTTCGAGGCTATTAAAATAGCTATTTCTCAGGATCCTACTCTTGCAAATCCAAATTTTGACAAAGATTTTATAATGTATGCACTTGCAGGAGCTGAAACAATCTCAGCTATTCTAATTTAGGTCAATGACGAGAATATCAAATAGCCAATTTCTTTCTTTGGAAAGAGCTTGCACGATTACGAAACAAGGTACACATTCCTTGAAAAACAAGTACTTTCCGTAGTCAGAGGACTAAAGAATTTTAAGTACATGCTTTCGAACAATAGAATTCATGTTCTTGTTTCTCATCCAAATGTGAAAGCTTTCTTGTTGAACAAAGAGTTGAATGAGAAAAGAGCAGGCTGGATAACGAAGGTTATGGAATATGATGTTGATATCCGAGTTGCAAAGATAGTTCGAGGTAAAGGTTTATGTGAGCATTTAATTACTGATATGGAAAAACAATAGGCTGCAGAACCCAAAGATTCAGAACAACATGCTGAAACCACGTATCAGCAATCAAATGTTATGTTGCAACCAGGAGATCAACAACCTGAACTTCCTCAAGAAATTCAGGAATCGAGATGGATGACTGATTTGGTTAACTATCTACAACACGACACCTATCTAGAAGGTATGGATAAGAATAAATGAAGATATTTCAGATTACAAGCTATTCCTTATCTTTTCATGGATAGTGTATTGTTTAAAAGAGATATAAATGGAATCTTGCTACGATGTGTCGATTATGACAATATTCAGAAGATATTATCAGAATTTCATGAAGGACTTGTAGGAGGTCACTTCTCAAAGATGAAATACACAATGACTTTGAAAATCATGAAAGTAGGTTACTATTGGCCTAGCATATTTAAGGATTGTTTTGAATGGATCAGAAAGTGTAAGAAATGTGCTTTCTTTATCGAAAAAGAACGTTTAGCTTCACTGCCTTTGCAGCCTATTTCAGCTGATCAACCCTTTATGCAGTGGGGTCTTGACTTTATCAGAATGATTAACCCACCTTCTTCATAAGGACATAAATGGATTCTAACTACTATAGATTACTTTACAAGATGGACTAAAGTAGTAGCCTTGAAGGATGCTAATGAAGCTTCAATACTAGCCTTCTATGAAGGGATAGTCTGTAGATTTGGTGTTCCAACAACTATCATATCAGATAATGCTTTAGCATTTCTCGGTGCTAAGGTAACAGATTGGGCTATTAGCCATGGAATCTACTTGAGCTCTTCATCTAATTATTACCCACAAGGCAATGGATTAGCTGAAAGCACTAACAAGAATCTGTTGAGAATCATCAGAAGAACACTCAAAGATAATCAAAGAGCTTGGCATCTAATGTTGAATTCAGCACTTTGGGCTGATAGGGTGACCCCTAAGAGATCAGTTAGAAATTCACCATACAAGCTTGTGTATGGGAAAGAAGCGAGGATGCCAATTTTAGTTGAGTTACCTGCATTGGATTTGCTGCATCAGATAGAATTACTTGAGAATGAACCATTGCAGGTCCTGTTATGTAGAATTGATGGAATTACAAGAACTAAGAGATCAAGCTCATTCAAACATGGAGAAGAATCAGAATCAGATGAAGAAGACTTTTGATAAGAAATCCAAATTTAGAATCTTCAATGAAGGAGATATTGTGTTAAAATGGGATGTTGATCATGCTAAGCTAGGAAGACACTCAAAGTTTGATACACTCTGGAGTGGTCCTTATATGATATCGGTTTGCAAATAACAATGCTTTCAGCTTTCCAAGCTGAATGGAGAGGAACTTCCCATTCCTGTGAATGGTATGTTTCTCAAACACTGTTATTGAAAATCTTACAGTGATTGGTTAGAGTAGGATTTCCCTTTCAATAAGTGCAGTTCTACACATTACATCGTTCTTTATTTTCAATAAGTGCATTCATGCACATGGTCTGGTTTGCTAGATATTTTCCTAGCTTTAGTTTTTTTAAAGGGTTGGACCTTTTGGAAAAGGGCACAATTTTGTTTTAGATTTGGACTCCATGCCCAATGGACAAGAGTAAGGCATTAGTCTACAAGCTAGCGGTAGCTTTCCTATAGGATCGCTAGAAATGTTGACAATTTTTACACTTGTGCAAAAATGGGCAACTCGAAACTTCATTACGACGAAAGCTTTGGTGAAGTATACCTAAGCTAAGGGATTTACGTCAAATTATTTTGTTATTGCTGATTTGTGAAAATGATTAAGTGAAATCTGCAGCTATGTGTGCTGTTACAAAATGTAACAACTCACATAGTCTACAATCTCATGAATATCCTCAGCAAGAGAACACAAGCCCCGAAGGACATCTGTGTTATCCTGATGAAGACACCAGATTGCAGAATATGTAAGGTGTATAGTTTTGGAACAACAGACATAGTGGCAGTTTTCAGACAATCAGATTCACGGTTATTATCTTGATGCCTATCAGTTTTATTGCTCTATGTTCATTAAAGTTGTTATGATTTATAAGTCTACATTTACCTATACTACCATAAAAGATTAAAATTGATTCCTTTCCTACTACTTCCATCAAGAAAATATTGACAAACAAACAGTGACAATAATGTCCAAATGGAGATAGCATAAATTAATCAAAACAAAGAATGGAAGCTAAGATAATCACACAACTTACAAAGAGACACATTTAATTCAATGATTATCCATTGGAGTTATAGGTATTCACTTCAAGTTATCCCTTATGTTAATTCATTTCATTGAGATATTGAGTTTCCTACATCATTGTACAATCAAAAGAAAACTGAATGTAGAAAGAGATAATCAACTCATTATTTCAATTTAATGCTTTATTCATAAGAGATCATAAGCTTTCCCACACAAGCCATGGGATATGACTAAGTGACTCATCATATACATGGAAATGAGAATACCACGTGTGCTAAAGAACAAGAGAAGAGGAGTAAAAAGGAACCCATCATTGCCTTTTCTATCTTATGTCTCCACTCCTCATTTCCATATCCATCTCAACTCCTCCATCTTCCGCTTCCATCTCCATTTCTTAACACCTGCAAGACAAGAGAAGCATCTGTCAAATTGAGCTCAGGGTACAATGTTATTCCAATACTCATGTTCTAAAGAAAATGCAAATTCTGAATTCAAAGTATCTAATGGTACTTGAAACAAAGAAATACAGATGAGCTGGCAACAAGGAAAAGGCAGAGTTCATAAAGAGAGAGTGGTAAGAGAAAATCAAAGAAGCTAAGGATTGGGTAAGAAAAGGTAGAATCTGAAGTAGTTGGAAAAGAAACAAATGTGAAAATAACACATGAAGGAAGTTGGAAAACAACTTGCAGAGGAAGGAAGCAAGAAGAAATAAACCACATGGATACAAGAGAGGCCAAAAATCCTATTTATTTCTAATTTACTTCTGAGTTTTGCAGGAACAGGTTGCAGCATAGAATGAAAATCAGTCTAACTGGTTAAGAAGGAAGCAATTACGGAATGAGGATAAAATATCATTTTTAGATGATTTGCAGGAAGCATCAAGCATTAGAATGGGTCAAGAAAGACATATTTTGCAAATCAGGATTAAAAAATTTGAGAAGGGAGAGAGAAAATAGGATTTTCGAAAAATTTCTAGAGTCTCCCCTTGTAAAATTAACTTTCGATTTAAAACAAAATTGAAACACATGTTTTTCAGCTACTACATTGCTTTCTAAGCTATCTGAGCTAGTAAAGGAAGAAAAACAGCCAAGGAAATTCATGTTTCATCACTTTTAAAATTGATATCATGATCAAACAAAACATACATGTTTTCCAAGTTTCTCATCATGATAGAACAACTATCAATGTTCCTTTATTTATTTGAGTGTGAATCAAAGAAGCAACTACTTTGCAAATTTTTCAGAAAAGATTTGCAATGAATCAAGTAAAGCCAGCATGGATAGCTTCATTCAAGTGATCGGACCAGTAAGAGAGATGTTCATATCCTTTTAAAATGGTCAAATCATAAGAATATGGAGAGAGAAAGATTCTTGGAAAATTTTGTCAGAGTTTCCCCTTGCAAAATGGACTTTTCCAGAAAAATAGTATTGCAAAATATTACAGAAATTAAAATATACTTGCTACTATGACTTCTGGAAAGTGAAGTACCATTACAGAGAAAGAAATTAATTATCTTCTTCATTTTCCAAAAATGAGATATTTATTTCATTATACATAATGTAATGCAAATTGTCAAAGCTACAGGTGCAATGGAAGATTATAAATAGTTAACCTTCAACACTATTCTTTCCAAAACTCTTCAAATAACAACTACCACAAGAAGAAGAAGTACAAGATCCATTCCAATTCTACATGAGATGGAGTTCTATCATTACAAAAAGGAAATGAATCACAAGAGAAGTGAACTGCTAATGCTAAGTATTCATCTACAATTATAGCTCGAAATATCCAATAAACATTTCCAAATACCATTACAGGTCTCTAAAGAAGTATCACCGAAAACAATGCTAAGAAGTGAAGTTCTCTCATTACATCTTCAAAATGAGTTCAAGAAGTCAAGCATGTATCTACAGGGAAGAAGCTACTTAAAAACAAATCATTTTGCCTCTACAGAATGAAGGAAGGGTTCATAAATTACAAATATGCATCTACATCGAAAGAGATGACACAAAAAGAGATGAAACAAAATAGTCAACACTTCCAAGTATCGAGACAAGTCTACAAACAGTTCAAAAAAATGCAATAGAAAGGAGCTTTAATGAATTTCGAATGACGAGTCAAAGCTCAAAGGACTGCATCAGAAAAATGAAAACCCAAGCTCGAACAGAGGGAAAAATAGTGTTATAACTCACCGTTGCCCAAGAACAAAGCAAGCAGGAAAACTAAAAATGGTGGCATCTCCTTCCATAGGCTCGAACCGAGTTTGATAACTACCAGGAGCATAAAAACCAAAAGGAGAACCAAGATTCATCACTCCACAAGAAGTACAGTGCAAGATGATTGAAATGATCTATTGATCATATGAAAGGAAAAACCGAGCCATAGTTCAGAAACAAAAACGAAGAAATACCTTCATTTGTTATCAAAAAACGTAGGCCGAACCAAGAAACAATGGCGTCGAAGATCAAAGAACAAGTATGCAGGCTCAAAATGTCTAAATCTCCAAGCTTTCATCAAAAATATAGAGCAAGCAAAAAAATTTCTAGGGCTTTTCCCGAAATTGAAATAACCGAATGAAATGACCAAGCAGAGCTCACAAGAGTATAAACTTACATTTGAAACTAGGGTTCCAAAACCCTAACCCATGATTAGAGATCAACGATCAAGCAGATGCCAAGTGCCAAGATGAATAGTGGTCATTCTCACGGGTTCCCAGTGATAAGGTTCACTTAAATGCCACCGATATTAATTTTTTTGGGTCAGAACCCTACCCATGGTTAGAGGATCAATGGTGGCGAAAAACCAAGGACGAAGATCAAGGGCCATTAGCGCTCACAAAATCCAAGCCAAACTACCAATGGTTAGGGTTACCACCACCTAAGACCGGAAAGGGTCGAGTCATCATGTGGAGAGGGGCTAGCCCATGGACGGTCAACAAAACAATTTTCCAAGACTTTACAAAGTCTAAACTATAGTGCATGCCCAAAAATTAAAACATTATTATATGCCATGATCACCGAAAAGGTGAAAATTGTATTATGTGCCAAGGGGTCTAAAGGTGGTGAATAATATACATGGTGGGCTAGGCAAAGGGTGGTCCCCTTTTATGAAAACATACAAATTGCCTAAGTCCACAAAGGTGGAAACATCCAAAATTCCAAACAAACCAAGGTGGTCCCCACTTCACTTTATTTTTGCAAATATGGCTAAGGTTGCATCCTTTTGCCTACACACAAGAGATAATTTTGCATGCCTTCACAACAGGACAGAATAGAGAAGATGACAAACTTGCATGTGCAAAGAGAGAAGACTTACATAGCAAGTAATTTTTAAATTTAGCAATTATTCATCTTTCTTTCCTAAAAATAGAACAATCAACTACAGTTTGACTGAATTATATCTAAGGTTGATAATGCCTATTTTTATCACATGCTCTAGTTTGTATTATTTTATTCCTTTATTTAAGGGATAAAATTAGGACACATGGGTGAGTACAGCCTAGAGGCTATTTTAGGAAGTAGAGTGAACTTTTGCTATATATTGTGTGCTCTTGCAAAGCAAAAGGGGGGGAATTTTTCAGAGATTTTCCCGAAGAACTTTTTGATATGAGTACTGAAGCAATTTCTACCAGTTTTACCCTCTGAGTGTTGAATTACTCTTGCCTTTCCAAGTTGTTCTCAGTCTTGTGTATGCCAACATTGATCTTGTGAATCAACATTCCCTGATTAGTCACTTTACCCTATTGCAAATCTACTATTTTCTGCTAAATTTCATTGTGCATGTTAGCTTACTAGTACTGTTGTGATTTTCCCTCAGTACAAATTAAGTTTTTTTCCCTTACATTCTACAGAAAGTACAAATTGGTTCATGCACACAAAGAATTCTTCACAAGTCAGTTGTGTATTCCACTCAAGTCAAGTTCTCTACTCAAATTTGGTGTATCACCTTCATAATTATTTCATTTTCAGTCACCTCCTAACCCTAAAACTCCCAAAAAGTAGTCTAGTGAACACCAATAAGGAACCGACCTTTTAACCCGGAGGTTCACCTCAAAATAGGTATACCCATAGACCTGAGGTGTCCCCATTGTATCTACGAGAGAGAGAGATCTTTTGCAGACTTAGAACACCTACTGCCATCTCTCTGCTGGGTGCACTTTCAAGAGATAATAGTGATCCAAGTTAACGTGGTGATTTTAGTAGTAATTAGATAGATGTAACGATGATAGAAGTCAGAGATCTACCTTGTAGCCTCCTTAATACCTCATCTATCTACCTTTCTTGAATTTGTTTTTTGAATGTGTATCTATGGAAGACAAATTGTTTGTTGCTCAAAAGAAATTATTCCTACCTGTTTGATTTGTATTGTATACAGTAGAAGAGGAAGGACTGACCTTTTTTTTCAAGAGGAATGTCTAGTTGGGCACTCTATTTCTCTTATGGGCATCATGCCTCATGACACTATAATGTGTGCAGGGATATAGATGTCTCCATGCTAGTTTCCTATTGTTTTGAACAATTGTGGAATCTCTAAGACATTAATCGTGCCCTTTCCTACTATTCCACTCTTGTCTCTCCAAAATTTGTCTCTTTAACCTTTCCTCTGCATGGAACCTTACCTTTTTCTTCCTCTACCGACATTTGAAAAGGGTGGGTTTTTCTTGGTCATTATCAAATCTTCACCTATCTCGATAGTTTCTAAGTGGGTATTTAGCCTCAAATCCTTGGAAGTTATGATGTAAATTTGTTAGCTCAGCATGCAGAAAATGGTTTTTTTATATGGCCTTGGACAACCATCAAAGCATAAAAGATAGAGGAATTTTTGTCAGATGTTGTAGTTGTAAATACTCCGGTAAACATTTTTAAAAGTGTGGAAGCATTGACAAGCATGGGAACCATTTTACAACATGTCTTAAGAAAACTATGGCAGCTTGGAGGAGTTTTGTGGTAGCTAACCAGGCATGATAATTTCTAACCCATTATAATATTCTGTTATATTTTTCAATCCCATGGAAAGAAATCTTCTCAATAACTGAAATCACATTCCGAGTTGAGTTTTTTGGTTATAATATTGTTGTTTTAATCTTTCTACTGGTTATTCTTCTATTCATCTTTGATATATCTGGTTTTAGGTTGTTATAAAAAAACACTCTGCTTTGTGTATATATAACTATTATACTTTAAAAGCATGTAATAGTTGGTTGAAAATGACTCCATTTTAGAATACAAGACTATTTTATTCTAAAAACTTGGCTTAAGTCAGTTGGAAATGAATTTGTTTACTAGATATGAATATTTGAATGATTTATTTTAAATTGATGATGTGTTCACCCTTGTTACTTGTTTTATGCCTAAGATTGTGTATAACCCCTTTAGGTAATATGTGATAGTTCTGGTTTAGGGTCAAACCCACAAGGAATAATGATTGGGATCACTATTTTCTTGAGAAATTAGGCATTAAGAAATGGAATATTGTGTTGAATTCTGATTGTCTCTATTCAGGCCTTTGTTTTGGTCTTATTGACCACTCCTTTTATGAATCTGGATTCGATTTTTTTAAAAGACCTGAAAATTGGTCTTAACCCATTCTGGTTGTTAAGGGTTGGATTATTTTGAGTCCTTCCATGAAGATAAGACTAATGGTTTACTGGTATGTGTTATCCAGTTTTTTTTTTATGGTTCACTTAGTTGTTTCTTGTCTAAATCTATCCTTTCTTGGGCTAGCGTATTTCTGATGTAAGTTGATAATGCTTAGATTATACTCTTCATTATTATATCTTCTCTAAGTATGTCTTTTGTTATTTGGGACTTCATTTGATCTTGGGATTTTGAAGTGTTTCCTTTGGATGGCATTTTGTGTCTTGTAACATTTATTTGGTTGAGACAGGAATGGAATTCATACTAGAAATTGTTGTTAAGACTGTAAGCTTTTATTTTCTAGGAGTTTATATCAAAGTTGTGGTTTGAGCCTTTCTTTTACAAACTTTGAATCATTATCATTTTGATATTTCTCCCCCCTTTTTTTCATGTTATCATCATGTAGTTGGGTTCATAGAATTTATTTGGAATGCCTTTGAACTGGTTCCATAGATCTAACTATAAAGTTGCGAAGGGGATTCTTAATCCCGGTGAGTTTAGAGTCATGATCTTGTATCATGGGAAAAATGAGCTTGGCCTCGATTTTCTTTGACTACATTCACTTATCCGATTATCTGTTTGAATCGATTCTGAGGTGATGGTCATTGGCTTAAAATGAAATAACATCCCTTTTGGTTATTGATCTTGTTTGTATTTTTAAGTTTGACTCACTCAGTAAATCCTTGATTGATCATATGCAGCCCACTATTTGATTGGTATGTCAAATCCGTCTTGTTTGATAGTGGTATCATTTATAAACCTTGTGATGGGAACCTTGTTGATAGATAATCAAAGAATAACAACGTGAATTTTTTTATTAAGTTTCATTTGATTTATTGAATGGATATTTGGTTATTTATTAATCTTGTATAATTCCCCATTTCATTATTTTTAAAAAAGGAGAAGATATTATTAGGATAACAAATGAACTATGTGAATGTTATGTTAAAGACTTACTCTACTTTTAACTAGCATACCCTTGATTTTTGTGGTGTGCTAAAGCAATTTTCTTAGGTAATTATACATTAAATGGAAGAAAAGGGTGTTAGAATCCATTCGTATAGCCTACAAGATTATATAATTGGAATCCTAACACATGTATATTTATGACTCATAAGAGTCAAATGGACCTTACCATCTACTAAACTACTATTGATTTAATTCATTGGTTTATAGATGTGACTTAATTGAATTACTTTCCTATTTGGACATTGTGGCTTTTGGCATGCTTTATAAGTTGTTCGTATTTTTCACACTTAGAACAATTTCATAAATAACAATGTTTCTTTCCATGAAATTGATAAATAGTAGCATATTGTTCTAATGTGTTTGATCTTATCATGCCCAGTTCTTTTGAGATGAAACATGCTAACTAATGTGCAGATGGATTTCGTGAGTAGTGAAAGGAGAAAGACTTATAGAAAATTGCATCTATTTTATTAATGAAGTTCATTTTACTCAGATGATTAAATATATTGAAAGGATCTTGAATGGGATTTTTGGAAAGGATAGGAGGGCATAGTGCCTTAGTATTTTGTAATTATTGAGTAATGTCATTCTTATTGACTGAAAATCTTATGAAATATTATTGTGGATGGAATAAAGTGAACTTTGTATTGTTAGGAGTATCTTTTTGTATGATTGCAATTTTGAAAGATAGTTTATCTTTCGATATGGTCCTTATTGAATTGTCTATTTAATCCTAAGTCAAATTATATAAAAGTTGTTAGTTACCCTTTTGATTATGTGTTGTTTGGATAGGAAACGATATATCTAAGTCCACTAATAAAAAAAGAGATAATGGTAAAATAATTTGAGTTATAATCCTCGATTTATTAACCTTACTTGGATTGTGACAATGATGTAATATTCAGTATCGCAGAATGATATTGTGACCCTTAAAAATTTTCTACTAAAATTTAATGTCGTAAACATATAGATGAAATAATAAACCCTTAAGTGGAAGAAGTGGAAACTTTTCTTATTATGTTAAAAGGGGAATGGATTTTGATCCTCAACCTATGTTGGGAATCACATCCTTAAAGTTGATTGGATATAAAATTATATTAAAATGTAAACCAATGTTTGGTAAATTGAAAATATAACAAGGTAATGCTAAGGCGGGGGATAAATGATAAAGAATCCATTAAGGACTATCTTAACTATTATAAAATATGATTCATACTCATTGATGAACTTAAATACATGAGAATTAGGTGATGTCCTTTAACTGTCTAATTCATTGAATCATAAGGCTTAATGAACTAATGGTAAATGAGTAATGAGTGCATAAAGATGAATGCAAAATTGACCTATGCGCCTTCAACTTATGAGAAGTTACATTATGATCCTTTCTTAAAGGATTAATGTACACATGTATGTTTGAATGTGGTTATTACCCTATATTAAATATAATCTAACACAACCACCACAATTATCTAACTTTATGGAAAAATGTAAGCCTAATAATTAAGTGTAATGTTGTCTGCAATCTACAATCCTTCTCTAAGGTAAGTTTATCATTGCAATATTTTCATGAAAGAATATTAGTTCCAAACCTAAATGGTACTTCACCTCAATTTGGACTTACACTCACCTCCTTGTGCAATGGAAGTATGAAACAAGATCAAGTAGATTTTGTGTAGGTAAATATCCTTGTGAGTAATTGAATATCCCTTTAATAAACATACAATTTAAACAATTAATTGGATTAACATCGATCAACCCTTTAGGTGGGGTACACCATATGTTAGTGTTAACAAAAATAGAAGAAATCGAGCAAGAGGAAAAAGGAATGTCTGATCCTCATGCCTTGAGATTTCTAGAACTTAAGTAAGATTTGAAATGAAATTATAAAAAGGGGTAATCCTAAAAGATCAGACTATGGGAAGACCCTACCTATAAGTTTTAATTGTAGATGGACCATTAGGTTGTTCCTTAAAAGAGAGAGAGAGAGAGAGAGAGAGAGAAATAATTTCTTGAGGTGTGTCACATGTTTCGTGTTTCCTATGTTGGTTAGTGTTCATGAAAAAATATTGTGAGTTTTCTGTAGTGCTTAGAGACCACCTGTTGTGTCGTATATACTTACAGCAAGTAAAAAAAAATTATCTTATACTTTTCAGTGTTGTGTTTGTGTGTGTAAATTGTAGGCATTACAAGGGTCATCGACCACACACCCCATCCCATTTAACAATGGGGTTGGGAGTGGGGTTGGAGACACTCCCCCATTCCCCAAAACTTAGAACTAAGCGGTCGTGGTCACATTGGCTTCAACAAACTCCTTTATTTAAGGTTTATTTTATATACAATTGTTTTTAATTTAAATAAAGTTTCATTAATAAATATTGTTTATAATATGTAGTAATATTATAAAGTATATAATATAATTTGTAGTTCCATTCCCCCGCCGCTAGCTATGTCACCCACCTCGCCTCTTTTTCTAAGAGACCAACACTATATAGCTTCGGGGAGGCTCAACCTGAGATGGAGAGGGAGCCTTTTTTTTACCTTGAGATTGCTCATATTGACCTTTACCAACATCGGTGTGCCGATCCCAGGTGCGGATGGATAGCTCTTCAAAGAGGTTCCTTCCTTAGAAGTTATATGAATTTGTCAAGGATGAGGTCAAGAACCTTCCTAGTTTAAAACAAGAAAAGTAGGGAGGAATAAACATTTAGCATCATTGAGGACATATACAAGAAATCCTTAGACCTCCACTTAGGAAAGGCAAATACTAGACATGATTACAAAGATCGTTGTCTTTAGGGCGATTGAGAAGTTCATCCTTTCCATGCCAAAAGTGTTTCCAACCTCAACAACATTTCCGAAACTAAACTTTGGGGCAACGAAAACAAAGCATAAAGAACCATAAGGAGCTTAAATACGATATATTTCCAAGTAATGCCCATATGAACTTTATTTCAAGCTTAAAATGTTTCATGCCTTGAAGAAAATCAAAATCAATATAGATAAAGCCACCAAGAAGTAGCTTTGGGAGCTTCAAGCTGATTTTTGTTGTTTTTCCATTGTTTCTTTGCGATTGGTTTGTTGTTTTTTTGCTGTTGTTGTGTTGTTTTGTCTCGGTTGAGTAGCAACATACTTGGAGCTTTGTTGTAACACTTGGATTTTGATCCATTCTCTCTCAAAGGAACTCACTCTTATTCTCGGCTCTCGGCCTTCTTTTGTATTCAAGGGTATAGTCCCTTTCAAAAACTATTTGCCAATAATAAAAAAAAATACATTATATATATATATATATATATATATATATATATATATAATTTGTAGAAAAGTTATAGAATTAAATATAATAGAATCTAGTATGTAACTAGATCCTCATTTTTTTATAAATGACCATCAACTATATAGTGTGGGGAAGAACAAGTTAAAACATTTATAATAAATTAGTTTCCTTTTTTTTTTTCCTACCTACTCAAGTAATATTGAAATTGAACAAACTATTGAAATTCTCATTCAAACTATAAGTTTGCAAAGCGAAGGATTTCCTTCATTCAAGATTTATAATCTACTACATTCTTTCCAACAACTTAATAGTGAAAGTAGAAAAACATTCCTAGTTTCCAAAACACTTAATTTTCAATAAGGAGTAATAATCTATTTCCAACAACAAGAGAAATCTCACAAGATCCTTAACGTTTGTAAAATGGAGAATATTTCATTCTGGGGAAAAAGAAACAAACTTATATTGACGAAATACATAGCCATTTCCACTCATTTCACACTTTCCATTTCACCAAAATAATGTAAAAATTGGTAATTTATTTTCACAAACTAACACATTTTAAAATATACATTTCTCATACAAACACTCTTATAAGAGTTTACAAGATATAGGGATTTCCAAGTAATTAAACAACTTTATTTCAAGCTTAAAAATTTATAATCATCCAATCAAAGTGGGAATAAAAAAATTAACAATTTACAACATAAAGGCCTTCAAAAAGGCAAAATACAAGCCTCCATTTTACATGTCTTCTTCCCAAATGTATATCCAAACAAGCTCACTCCAATCTTTCACAATAAGGATCACAAAACAAAGGAAGGGGGAGTAGACAACGATCTTCACCCAAAATTTAATCCATTAAGAGGATAAGCCATCCCATTAATGGCCCCAAATCCACAAAAAAAGGAACCATGAGGTATCTTAAGCAACTTTTGAGAACTTTCGAACAAACAAGGCTTCAACAACAACATACATTTCAAAATATTCAACACAACAAAATAACATACTCAACAAATTTTCAACTTGATCAAACAACAAAAAGGTTTGAAACCAAACCAAATGGAGAAAGGACTATGGGAAACCATCTCTTTTTTCCTCCCAAGTGAAGTGGGAGTTTCACCCTAAGCCTCCAAGTTCACAAAACAAACAACACAATATCCTTATCTCTCCCTTGCAAGTATGCAACAATATAATAATGATTTCCTTTTCACTCCCCATAGGTTAAACTCTTAATCACATTCCCAAAAATTTCATGCCTCACAACTCCCTTTTCCCTCCCCAATTGTCCCATAAGTCCATCTCCCACACCCATCTTAAGGAATACTACCAAACCAAAGAAAAGCAAATTCACAAACACTCAAAAAACTTAACAAACTCAATATTTCATATCAAAAACATAATAAACAATGCAACAAAGGTGGAGAACCTGCCTCTCTCTCAAGCTCCAAGATAACTCCACTTCAAAGTCTTTCACACCTCCAAGCCAAGCAATTTCCCAAAAGTCACTCCAAAAAGGATGAAAAGAACAAGTAACCCCCATTCCATCAAAATCCATCAATAAATAGAAATGGAATGTGAGGATGATGAGGTGGATCCATGTAGGATGTTACTTCATCATTCCTCCATTCCCACATTCAAGTCAACATGCCATGCCCAAGATAAAAATGAGCATGTAAGTACTATGAAAAACCCACATACCACTCAAACTTGCTCACCATGCCTTATAAGGACAAAATTAATTGAGGCAAGAAGGAAGTGCAATTATTTTCACTCTTTTACACTCCAAAAAGGATAAATAAGTCAAAAATAAACTCCCCAACCCATAGGTAGGATTATTGGGTAAATTTAAGAGGCATGAGACAAGTTTAGCTTGTTCCACAAGCCTACAAAAAGGCCTCCCAAGTCAAAATACGAATTTTTAAGTTGGAGTGGTGTACCTCACACAAAAACCAACCCAAATATCACTTACAACAAGGACCACCTAACCTCATAATTATCTATTTGTCATACCCAAAACTTAGTTAAGCAAATAAGAAGGATTATCTTAATCAAGACACAATTATAAATGTTAAGAAGGTGACAAGAATTTCAAAAATTAAATACATATAACACAAAATAAAGCACACAAAATTAAAAGAAAAGGAATAAATTTCACCCCATGGCCACACATGTGAGGTCACCCCCATGGGAAACCTCCTAACTAGGCATGCAAAAACACCATAATAAAACATTACATAAGTTGTCATTTTTGGCCGTGTTACACAAGACTCAAATCCTTCCATGGTTGGTCCCCTATCCCCTTCCGATTATGTGATAAAATGTCCTGCAACACAAAAAAAATACCTCTCTCTTTCTCGCCATATTAACAACATCACAAAATATACATATAAAATCAATAATTATCATTCGAACTAAGTAATTCTATTATCTATCAACATATAAACAATCTAATCCAAAAATCCATGAGATTATATTTCTACTCAAAAAATTTAGAGCATACCTGTCTAGTATAAAATCCAAATAATGTAAATCAACATATATCGAACCATCTACTATCGTCATCTAGTGTATCATCATAAAAATGCAAATAACATAATGTCAATAGTCCAAATATCTGCATAGTCCATCATCTACTGATCAAAATATAATACTCAAATGTTTAAGTATCGAATCAATAACACCATAAAAATGAAATAGTGTCGAAGAGGGGGGGCACTACATCCCTCTCCTTAGACATTGACTTCCTCCTGGAAGTCAGCTTTGAAAAGAAGGTAGGGAAAAAAATGTAGAAGTTTGTACTCTCTGCGGAATTTCTTTTTTCACTTCCTCTGGAAGTCCACCTTAACCCTATTTAATATGGAGAATACAAATTTTTAGGCATGAATGCTAACTTTCTTCAGCAAGTTCATAAGCATTTCATTCTACTGAAGTAACTCTACTTGATCAAAAAAAGTAGGTAGGGAAAAAAAGATTAATAGAAAGTTTGTTATCTCTCTACGGAATTTATTTTTTCAAACATGAATGGGTCCTTAGAACCCAAGTTTGTTCCAACCCTATTTAATATGGAGAAGACAAATTTTTAGGCATGAATGCTAACTTTCTTCAGCAAGTTCAGTAAGCATTTCATTCTACAGAGTAACTCTACGTGATCAACTAAGCTACTAACATATAGCAATCTACGTGAAATTGGAAAAGGGATCTCAAAAAAAAGAGCACCAACGTGAATTAATAATAGGGAGATAAGTTTGTGAACTCGGGATGACCACATAGCCACACAAGGATTTAACACACTACAACAATAAAGGTTAAGACTTCCACTTAGGTCATTACTCATTATTTTAGATAAGGTTAACATATCATGACCATGATTTTTGTATAGAAAATATGTCTCTCATAGGTCTCACTAATTTAAGATCAAACATGTCTCATAGGTTGGTCTCACTAATTTAAGATCACACAAGATGAGGTTTTACAACAAGGAGAACTACTAAATTAGCAAAAACGTTTACAGTTCTATAAACTATTCATTGAAAATACTTTTATAACTTGAAAGGGTTTAATTAAATTTTGATGGTAATACTAAGAAAAATCATGACTACCATGTTTTCTATAACTTGAATTAGCACTCAAGGTTGAACACATAACCCTAGTCTGATTTAGAAAGTTCAATCACTTAGATAATATTTCCACTAGAAGACAACCCTTACATAATCTAACATATCAATATAAGAGACACCAATCACTCTACATAATACAATGAACTTTATTTATCTTAAATCCTTCCCAAGCTTCAAAATAACCATAAAGAGGACACCTTCTTAATTTGTAACACAAAAGAGCACTCAAGGAAGCTAGGAGAGAAGAATAGAAATAAGAGGGGGTCCAACTACAATCCACAAGTGCATCGCACCAATACTCAAGTAAAAAAATTACAAAAACAACATGAACTTTCCTTTCCCAAGGAAAAAAATGGAAAACAACATCAGGGTTTCCCAAGAAAATAAAAAGAGAAATTCCCAAAATTCTTTCATATCCTTAACATATGTTTCCTAGATTTTCCAATAAACCTAGGTCACCAAGGACCTAATCAACACACAAGGAGGGTACCTTTCTTAAAATAAGAGATAAATACCCACTCCTAAAAGGCCACAAATCACACTCATTCGAGCTACGAGGAAAAAAATGGGTACAATAACCCAAAACTCATATAAGGAAAACACACACATCTTAGATCAAGGAGTAGAATGCAACTAGAACACATCACCATCAACAAGGTGTTTCATTTAAATTAAGGTAGGTGGATGGACCTAAATTTTTAATTTTTACTACCCTTGGCATGATGGGACATAGGGCCCATCAACACAAACATATCTATTAATTCACACTAACAAGGGATAAAATCTTTATGTATTTGTAAAAATTTCCCTTATCAAAGAGGGGGTCTAGAAACAACCTGGCATAAACTTGTGTCATAACCATTTTACATATGATTATTGTTTTCTCTAATAAGGGGGTAGGTGAAATACTTCAAACAAATCAAAATCCCAAAATATTAGGCCACAAAAGAGGTTAGGTAACCCTACACTAGCTCAAGGAAATATTTTAATTATCTCAAACCTTTCAAATTATGTATTCTATAAATTTAGGGTGTGCATTAACCATTTATACAATCAGGGTTACTTAATTATACATTGCACTCAATACACATAAATTTTACTCATTCTATAAACCCAAATATTAAGTCACAAGTTATAGTTTCACTTGTTAAGCACATTTCTTACAGGTTTTCTTAATTAAAGTTTTCCTTCTATTTTGATATCACATATTTGTGTTAATAAGGGACACCACCAATATTGGCATGATATCTCACCATTCTATATAGGTGGCAAGATCATTTATATTACTTCTAGGGAAAGTAAAAGTACAAAAGTTCTTAGTATTTTAACTTAGTTTTATTTATTTTATTAATCCACCAAGATTAGAGTAAGGAACCATTTTCCTTTTCCTAATGTTCTAGTTTACTTTTTAAGTTTCAAATTCCAAGACCCTCCATTAGAGTTTTTTTATTATGCTCAGTTTACTCATATTACCAAATAGATTTAAAAGAGAAGGAAGAGTCAGAAAAATCACATTATTACTTTTATAGGAATAATATTCCAATCAACATATCACATATTTAATTCTATAGGAACAAGATACCAATCATTATATCACATCATTAATATCATAGGAATTAGAGATCAATCAACCAATATGTATCACACCAATATTTCTATAATTTTCTCATAGAATTGCAAGCATCATTGATGTACTCTAAGTGGTTCTCCACCAGTATCAAAATAAGTTATGATTAGAAGGCCTATTAAAGAAGTAAATTTACCCTTACGAGTTTAAGAGGTTTAGACCAGTTTGGAAAAAGGAAGCAATGTTTTTTGTTTAGATTCAAAATAGGTCCAATTAATAAGACAAGAAGAGTTTAAAATATAACTCATACTTACACAAGATACCACACACCAAGAAACAATATGACAAGGAAAAATTACTCCAAGGAAACCACATTTCCCATCCAGAAGACATCAAATAGAAGAGGAAAATAAATGATTTTAGCCAAACATGGCCTCTACGAACAAGATTTGTATCTTTAAAAGAAAGGCACGACATAAGAACAACTAAGATTCAAATTTTAAGATCAACAAAACCAGAATTTCTAAGACAAGGGTCCAAAAGACTCTAAGGTATCCATACGAGTCTCAATGTAACCTAATACATAAAAGGATATAAAGTGGTAACATAAAAATTTAAAAAGTTAAGGTAAGGTTAGATCTATTTATGGGTCATCGAGAGCTAAACAAGTATACTTAATTAAGCACATCACCCAAAAGGGATTAAATCTAGCCATAGTTACCAAAATAGATACAGTCCCCCAAGGATACTTTCTATAATGAAACAAGGAAACCATGATAAAACTTAGCATGCCACCAGTGGAACATCAGATCCAAACAAAACACTTATTCACTAAAATCTAGCACCATCTAAGAGTTAATTTGATCCTAACACAATAAAAAAATCCATGGCCAAACACATCTACTCTGACAAGGAACATCTTGTCTGCAACCTAGATTTAATTACAAAAAAATGGTGCTTGCATAATTTTATTAATATGAAATCAAGAATTTGAAACAAATGAGAGAGCTGCAATATTTATAGATATTGGACAACTTATATCTCATCCACAATATATGGAAGCAAATCAACTAATATGAGAAAATATGCAGAAATAACATATTGCCCCTAACTGCCCCTAGTGACCCTCATGGAAATCATCCGAGAACAAAATATGCAAGATAGAACATGATCCCACAAACATTGGGATGAAAAAACTATCACTTAGTTAATTAATAACTAAGGATAACTAATACCTATTGACATAAGTTTAAAGTATTTAAATTAAATACTTTAACTTATTACATTTATTCAAATATCAAATAATGATGAATTGTGCTATGTTTTATTCCTAACAATCCCTCCTTAATTCAGCATGGTCTCAAGTGAATAGGAGATAAATTATCTAAAACCCTCAAGTTTACCTGGAAGAAGTGACTTTGTGAAGACATTTGCATGTTGCATATCTGTTCGGAAATATTGGAGTTGGATGTTGTTGTTCACGAACATGTTCATGATTGATACGTACTGTACTTCAATGTGTTTGGTGCACTCATGAAAAACTAGATTCCAAACAAGTTTTACTACTCCTTCATTATCAACATGTAGGATAGTTGGATCTTTTTGTGGTATTCCCAATCCTTCAAGTATACATCGAGCCATATCACTTCACAGATAACTCCACCTACTACACAATATTCTGATTTTGTAGAGGATCTTGAAACACAAGTCTTCTTCTTACTCCCCCATGATATCGGTCCAGATCCCAAAAGAATAAAAATCATGAAGTGGATTTCCTATCATCTATGTTTCTTGCATGATTTAAATCTGAATATCATGTCAAGAAGAAGTTATTATTCTTCTTATATTCTAGGCCATAGTCCATAGTTCCTCTTATGTACCTCAATATCCACTTTGCTGATTTCTAGTGAGAAACTCTTGGTTCTTGCATGAACTATGAAAGATAGGTAACTACATAGATGATACTCCTATCAACTACTCATAGAGAGTTGCATTTACTTGTGGTGATCGATCTATTCGAGACAGTTGAACTCTTCTCTCTATAGGTGTGGAAAATGGCTTACTATCTATCATATTGAATTTCTCGAGTGTTTTCTTGGCATATTTCAATTGTGACACAAAGATATGATTTTCTATTTGTAAAAATTCAAGTCCAAGAAAATAATGCAGATGCCCGAGATCGGTCATGTCAAATGATCATGTTATATCTTTCTTTGTTGATGCAATCATCATCATTAATCCTCCAGTGATGACTAGATCATCGACATATACTACAATGATCACTATCTCCCCCTTGCATTTTGATATAGAGATTAGGATCATATGGACTCTTGTTGAATCCATGTTGAATGAGATGCTCATCAATTTATATGTACCATGCCCTAGGAGACTTCTTTAAACCATATAGTGATTTTATGAGTTTGCATATCGTTTGCTCTTTACTTGGTATGACAAAACCTTCTAGTTGAGTTATGTAAATTTCTTCCTGTAAATCACCATTAAGAAAGGCACTTTTCACATCCATTTAGTTTATTTTCCAAAAAATTGTGCAGCTAGAGAAAATATTAACTTGAATTTTTTTATCTTAGCTATGGGAGAAAAGTCTCCTCATAATCAATGCCTTATTTTTGAGCATATCCCTTAGCAACTATTCTAGCCTTATGTTTATCAATTTTACCGTCTTCTATGTACTTCATTTTGAAGATCCATCTACATCCAATCATATTTTTGTTGTATTTTGTTATTGATGTCAAAGGTACAAAATTAGTGTTGATATAAATATTGAGGTTTGAATATTATCTTAATATTCAATTTTACAACATTAGTGTTCGTAAAATATTTATCCATGTCAAAATTAGTGTGATGTCAAAATTTGAATATTTTAATATTCAACATCACAAAGGAATCCTATGACACATGGTGGGATGTGTAATGGATCATTTTTTAATGAGGTACATTTAAAATGAAGGTTACTTAATGCATGATAAATGTTTGAATTAAAAACGGGAGTTACATTTGCATTAGTGATGAGTTATGACATGGAGGAGTTACAAAATTGAAGTCAAAAAGAGAATATATCCTTATGGGGCGGATTTTTTCATTTATGGAACATTAAGGATGTGTAAGGGAAGTTGGTCATGTGTATTTATTGAAAAATATGAGTTACACTTGACCATGAAAAAGAATATTGCTATTTAGAGAAAATATTCATTATTTTTGTAACTGCCAAGTGATGTGGCTTCCTCATTCCAAATATGGCACATTTTTTAAGTAAATTTTCCCATGGTATGGGCACATGGTTTTAGGGAAACCACAAGTGGTTTTTCCTCTCCTTCTTCCTATATAAACAAGTGTTGTGTGCACATTTTTTTTAGAAAAAAACAAAGAAAGAAATTTTTTTAGAGTGATATGTATGTTAAGTAATTATTGTAAATATCTTAAGTGAGTATGAGTATGTGAGAGATAAAAATAAAAAGGATAAATATTATTGATTTGTATTGCAGATTTTATGAAGTGGGTGCTTCGGATTGGGATTGGTGTCTCCACAAGTTTGTGCTTCGAATAAGAGATTGAAAATTATACGGTGTTTGCATTCAAGGGCTGAATTGGTGTTCGTCTTGGAGATTGGTGTCTTCTGTGAGTGGGTGCTCATACTTTGTAAACAATATTTTATTTCAGCTGGATTTAGACAGTAGATCCAAGTAGTCTCCTTTTGGTGGATGTAGCCCACACTAGGTGAACCACGTTATATCTGGTGTTATGTGCATTTGATTTCTATGTGTGCTCTCATTTATTTTTAGATTTGAATATCTTATTAAGTGTAAAAAAATTATTAAGTTGGAGAAAATTTTAAATTATGGAATACTTGATTCACCCCCCCTCTCAGTATTCCCGTGCTTCTAACAATTGGTATCAGAGCAGGTTCCTTCTGTGTAGCTTAATAGCTAGAAGGTAGATCAAAAAGCATGATGGAAACTCAGGAAGGATTCTCCACAAACAAAGCTCTGCTATTTGATGGATCAAACTATGCCTTTTGGAGCATAAGGATGCGGACCTACTTGAATTCTCTTGGACATGATATTTGGTAGTCAGTTGAGAATGGCTATACGATACCAGCAACTCCACCTACAGATCAGGCTGGTAAGAGACAATGTGAAAATAATGCTAAAGCTATGAATGTTATTTTGTGTGGTGTAGCAGATTTGGAGTTTGTAAAGATTATGCTTTGTAAAACTACCAAGGAGATGTGGGATAAGCTCAATAGTTTATATGAAGGAGATTCGAAAGTAAAGATGGCAAAGCTTCAGACACACAGAAGAAATTTTGAGAGTCTAAAGATGAAGGAGGAAGAGAACATTGCAGCATATTTACTCCATGTGGATGAGACCGTGAACATGATAAAAGGCTTGGGTGAAGAGATGGAAGACCCAGTAATAGTACAAAAGGTATTAAGATCTCTACTTCCTAGATTTGATGCTAAAGTTTCAGCTATTGAAGAACTTAAGGATCTAGATAAAATGAAAATGGATGAGTTATATGGAATACTCATAGCTTATGAGATGAGAACAGAACCAGATAAGAAAAGAAAAAGAGAATATGCTTTCAAAGCTTCAAAAGGAAAAGAGAAGAAGGTTGAATCGGATGATGAATCCGATGAGGAAGAAGAATCTCTATTTGTGAAAAATCTGAAAAGAGGATCCGGCAAGTACAAAGGTAAACTTCCTTTTAAATGTTTTAACTATGGTGAGATTAGACATTTTACAGCTAAGTGTCCGCATGCAAAAAATGAAAGTGATGATGAAGATCCTATCAAAGAAAAGATAGTGAAGCCTTTATACAAAAATAATTTCAAACAAAGGAATTTTGAAAAGAAGAAGAACTAGAACTAAAGCAAGAAGAGTCTATGCACCAAAAATATGATAGCTCAGAGGAAGATTGTCTAGAAGGTGACATTGAAGAAATTTTGTTTATGGCCCTTGAAGATGGAAAAGTGGAAGCTGGAGATACAGTTGACAAAGAAGGTGAGGTAAACTTGGAAGAAGAACTCATCTGTGCCTTGGGTGAGATCAAGAGACTCAAAAAGAAGACCCTGAAGCAAAAACTACAACTTCAAGAGTATGAAGAAGCAAAGAAAAATCTGGATGCTGATAAAGAACATGAAGATACTATTGTTGATCTAAAGATTCAAGTTGAAGAGGCAAAGAGAATAGAGGAAGTGATCAGAAAATAGTTGAAATCAAAAGAAGAAGAATGTGAGAGATTAGAGTCAGAGATTTTCGCACTTAGACTGGAAACTGAAAAGTTAAACAAAAGACTCAAGTTTGAAAAGAGTTCTGAGGTGTTGAGCAACATTCTGATAAATAGAAACCAAAATCATCCAAAGGTGGTATTGGATTCAATGAAGCAGAAAAGAAAGAGACCAAAGAACTAGAGAAGAAATCCAGCTATGCAGATATCTTAAAAAGCTCTAGTAAAGGAGAAAGCAACAAGAAACAAGAAGATCATCCTCCACAGAACAACAACAAAGAAGACAACAAATGGAAGAAGGTGCCAATAAGAAGTTTCAGAAACTCATCTTATCAAAGGCAGCCCTACATGACCAGGTATTCTTTTCATGGTTATTGTTTTTCATGTCACAATTATGGTCATAAGATGATGAACTGTAGATCTAAGGTTCAAAGTTGGAATCAGAACTTTCATGCTAGAAACTACAACTCTTTTGCTGCATTGTCAAATTTTAATGAGCATGAGATTAGATGTTATGAATGCAACCAAGTTGGCCACATAGAAATATTTTGTAGGAGTAAGATTATAGAAAAATCCAAAGAAAGAGAAAGAGGGAAAACAAATCATACAGAAATCCAACAATAAGAAAGTGTGGCAATAGAGAAATGAGGGAGAAAAGGAAGAGGCTATATTGGTACAAACGGAACTTCATGCACAAGATGAAGAACAACCATGGTACATTTATAGTGGATGTTCTCGCCATATGACGAGTGATAGAAGCAAGTTCCTAAAGCTGAAAAAGGCTAATAGAGGTACATTAAAGTTTGGAGATAACACTACAGCCAAGATCACAGGAAGAGGTAACATAAAATTAAATGATCAAGCTAAAGTTGAAAATGTTTTACTTGTTGAAGGACTGAAACATAATATTTTGAGTGTCATTCAAATGTGTGATCAAGGTTATACACTCAATGTTTTATGCTGAGGGTTGTGAAATTAGAAAGAAGGATATAGGTAAATGGGTTGCAGATGCAAATAGAACAAGGAACAACCTATACATGTTGAGTGATGTTAAGGGAGAAAAATGTTGCATGAGTTAGATTGATGAAAGTTGGTTATGGCACAAGAGATTGGGTCACATTAATTTTGACAACATGGTGAAAATAAGCTCAAAACAAGCAGTGAGAGATTTACCCAAGATCACAAAACCGCAAAGTACTATCTATAGACAATGTCAACATGGGAAGCAGACAAGGGTCAGATTCAGGACAAAGGATTACTCTACAACAAATCCATTGGAGCTAATTCATACTGATCTCTGTGGGCCAACAAGAACACAAAGCTTACAAGGTGATTCTTATTTTATGTTATTAATTGATGACTTTACTAGAATGACATGGGTTGCATTTCTAAAAGAAAAATCAGAAGCTTTTGATCAATTCAAAATTTTTAAAGCTTTGATTGAGAATGAGACAAACTCTAAGATCAAGTGCTTGTGATCAGAAATAGAGGAGGTGAATTTATGTCTAATGAATTTGATGAGTTTTGTGAAGAGAATGGAATCAGAAGACAATTTTACAGTAAAGAACACCACAATAGAATGGTGTAGTTGAACGAAAAATAGAATAGTGCAGGAAATGACAAGGAAAATGCTAAATGAGTCTAAGTTACCAGATGCTTTTTGGAGAGAGGCAGTGTACACAGCAGTGTATATTCTTAATAGAGCACAAATTCAGTAAATATAGAAAAGACACCATATGAGTTATGGAAGGGAAGACCAGCTTCTGTGAAACACTTCAAAGTGTTTGGAAGTAAGTGCTACATTAAGAGAGATGATGAAGATGAGCTTGGAAAATTTGATTCCAGAGAAGATGAGGGCATATTCCTTAGTTATTCATCAAGAAGCAAGGCCTACAAGTGCTATAACAAGATACTTCAGAAAGTAATGGAAAGTATAAATGTGAAATTTGATGATTGGAAACCGAAGAAGAAAATAGGACACTCAGCGGTGCAAAAAGAGGATGAAGAAATAAAATCTGAGAAAGAGGAAGAAGAAGAAGAAGAATCTGAATGAGAAGACACAAAGACACCATCCAGATCTGTTCAAAAGAATCATCCAAAAAATCAAATCATTGGAAACAAAGATATTGGAGTGCAAACAAGGAGGAGACTAGCAAGTGCACCACAAGAGGTAAACTTTTCTTTGTTGTCTAAGGTTGAACCAAGTAATTTTGATGAAGCCAGTAAGGATAATTTTTGGATAAAAGCCATGGAAGAGGAACTTAATCAGATAGAAAATAATGAAACATGGGAGTTAGTTCCAAGACCAAAGGACAAGAACATTATTGGTACCAAGTGGGTCTTTAGAAACAAGATGAATGAAGAAGGAGAAGTTGTCAGAAACAAGGCCAGATTAGTGTGCAAAGGATACTCACAAGTTGAAGGAATTGATTTTGAGGAGACATTTGCACCTATTGCTCACATGGAGGTGGTAAGAATGTTTTTAGCATTTTCTTGTTTCAAGAATTTTAAAGTTTATCAAATGGATGTAAAATCAGCTTTCTTGAATGGAAACTATTATCTCTCGAAAGTTCACCCTACAGAGAGATGGCATAAGATTTTCTAAGCCTGCAAAATATCTCTCTCTCTCTCATAGATACAATGGAGACACCTTAGGTCTATGGGTATACCTATTTATAAGGTGAATCTCTAGGATTAAAAGGTCGGTTCCTTATTGGTGTATACTAAACTGTTTCTTGGGATTTTAAGGGTAAAAGATGACTGAAAATTAATAATACTAAGGTGATACACCAAAATTTGTGTGAGAACTTTGACTGAGTGATATACACAACTGATTTGTGAAGAATTATTTAATGCACAAACCAATTAATACCTTTTGTAGAAATCTAAAGGAAAAACACTTAATTTGTACTGAGGGAGATTCACAACAGTACTAGTAAGCTAACATGCACAATGAAATTTAACAGAAAGGATAAATTTGCAGCAGGGTAAAGTAGTTAATCAGGGAATTTTATTCACAAGATTAATGTTGACATACACAAGACTAAAAATAACTTGGAAAGGCGAAAATAATTCACACTCGGGGAAAAATGCGCAAAATGGCTTTAGATACTCATATATCAAAAATTTCTCTAGGGAAGTTCTCTGAAAATTCCCCTTTTGTGCTTTGCAAAAGCACACAATATATAGCAAAATTTCACCCCCTTCCTAAAAATAGCCTAAAGGTTGTACTCACCCATGTATCCTAATTTTATCCTTTATTTAATAATAAATAAAGGAATAAAATAATACAAACTAAAGCATGTAATAAAAATAGGCATTAACAGCCTTAGATACAATACAGTCAAATTGAAGTTGATTGTTCTATTTTAAAGAAAGAAAGGGGAATAATTTGCTAAAAATACAATTTGTTTGCTAGGCAAGTCTTCCTCCTTTGAGCATGCAAATTTGTCATCTTCTCTATTATGTCTTGTTGTGAAGGCATGCAAAATATCATTCTCTGTATATGAGCAAAATATTGCAATCCTTAGCAATATTTGCAAAAATAAAAATTGAGTGGGGACCACCTCCAATGTGCACATGCTCTGATTTTTATCTCTTTTCTGGATGGTCACATGAGTGACACTTGTAATTTGATCTCAAAACCCCTTGTGGGGACCACTTTTGATTTTCTTGTTTATAATGCCACCTTGTGGAATTAGGCAAATGCATGTGTTTTGAATAAAAGGGCACCACTTTTAATTATCCCACCATGTGTTTAATTGAATCACCACCTTTGGTTTATTATAAACTTCACTTTTTCGGTGATCATGGCATATATGATGTGGTCTTTGATTATTTTCGACTATGGTTTGGACTTTTGAAGTCACTAGCAATGATTAATATGGTGTCCACGTGGGCTGGCCCTTCCACGATGACTCACCCCTTCTGTGAGCTGGGTTGGTGGTAACTTAACCCTTGTCTGATTAATTTGGATTTTCGAGAGCACTAAGGGCCCTTGATCTCTGTACTGGCATCCAGGATGTCATTGGTTCTCCACCGCGGTTAGGGTTTTGGACCCTAGCATTTAATACAGTCATGGAATTAACTGGGGTTTTTTTTTTTGGTCCCTGTGCTCGATCCTCCACTGTTCGATCCTGTACGTGATCTCTGCTTCGCCATTGATCTTTTAACTTCAGGTTAGGGTTTTGAACCCTTGGTCTTGGTGGGAAGTTAAAGCATTTGAGCTATTCATATTTTCTCATTCCATCTGGTTTTTGATCCACGGGTGAAGCCCTGCAAATTTTTGCTCGCCATTGTTGCTTGGAGGAAACATGGTGGTTTTCGATGGTCCTGAGCCTACATATTTTTTTTTTGGTATTCGTCGCCATTGACATTTGGTTCGGCCTATATTTTCAATGAAAAATGAAGGTATTCTTTCTATTTCATCCTGTAGTTGTGCATTTCTTTTTGGGTACATGTTTGCTTGTGAAGCCCGTAGTTCTTTTCTCCTTTGATCACTTGTGGAATGATTTCTTTCTGGTTTTCTATTTACCATGCTTGGCTTGATGAGCTCGAACAAGTTTGCAGAGGGAGTTGACTTCACTTTTTCTTCTTCAGTTTCATTATTTGAATGTGGTAAGTTCTTTGTATTTTGTTTTCTCTGCATAATTTCTCCTTTCGAGTTTGAGTTCCACTTCTCAACTCTAAAGGAATCATGGATATTTTGGTTATATCATTCATTTAAAATGAAACTATTTTTGTGTGTGAAGTTCTTTCTTCTTCTAGAGCCTTCGAGCTCGACTCACCACTTGAAATTCATCAAAACTCTTTATGTGTATGGGTTTTGTTATTCCTTTATGTAGATCTTCTGCTTGGATACTTTAGTTGTTTCTACTATAGATGCATACTTTTTGAAACCTTGGCCTCTTATTAGTAGTGATTGTTTGTTGAGTTTTGTGGATTTGTAACTGGGTTTGAATGAACTGGAATAAAAGTATACCCTTTGAGATCTTCATCTTGTACTGGTTATGTAGATAGTTACATCTTAAAGATGGGTTATCATTTTGATCACTGAGTGAATACAAATCTCTACATTTCTGAATAACATATTATTTCTTGATATTTTTCCGAATCACTCCTGTAGTTGCATCTGTATTTGATCAGTTCTCTTGGATAGATAGTTGTATTTATTTTCCATAATGACTTTTCTTTTCAGAAGTCATAATATAGCAATTGTATTTCAATTTCAGCATTATTTCTCAATTCTATTTTTCTAGAAAACCCCATTTTGCAAGTGGAAACTCTGCAAAAAAATTTTCAAAATCTTTCTCTTTCCAAGATTTTTGCAACTTGATCATTCTGAAAAGATATAAAAGGTCTCTCTGGCTTGTCTACTCACTTGAATGAAACTATTCATGCTAGCTTTGCTTGATCTATTGCAAACTTTGGAAAATTGTGAAGTAGTTGGCTTTTGATTCACACTTGAATTTGGAAATAAAATGAACTTTGAATAGCTACAACTTGATGAACTTCTAGAATACCTGTATGTTTCATTTGATCATGATATCAACTTAAAAGTGATGAAACATGTACTTTTGTTGACTGTTTTTGTTCCTTTTGAAGTTTAGATAGCTTATAAAGCATGTAGTAGCTAAAAAAACATGTGTTTCAATTCTGTTTTAAATCAAAAGTCAATTTTACAAGGGGAGACTCGGAAATTTTTTCCAAAATCCTATTTTCCTCTCTCCTTTTCCAGATTTCCAATCTGATTTGCAAAAATATTCCTTTCTTGACCTATTCTGATGCTTCTTCCTTCCTATAAACCATCTGGAAATGATGTTTATTCTCATTCAGTAGTGCTTCTTTCTTAACCAGTTGAACTGATTTTTCCATTCTTGTGTTGCAACCTGTTCCTGCAAAACTCATAAATAAGTTAGAAATATATAGGCTTTTTGGCCTCTCTTGTATCCATGTGATTTTAGTTCCTCTCCATTCCTCTTCTACAAACTATTTTCCAATTTCTTTCATGTGTTATCTCCACATCTGTCTCTTTTATAATCTATTCCAGTTTCTACCTTTCTACTCCAATCCTTAGCTCTTTTGACTCTTCCTGCCACCCATTTCTCTTTATGTACTCTACTCTTCTTTTGCTACCATCCTATTTGTATCCCTGAAATACCCTGTGCTTGATCCTGTATTTCTTTCATTCAAGTACCATTAGATACATTGAACTTAGAATATGTATTTCTTTAGGATAGGTGTATAGGAATAAAAATGTACCTTGAGCTCAATAATTTGATAGGTACTACTCTTTGTCTTGTAGGTGAGAGAAAATGGAGATGGAAGTGGAAGATGGAATGAGATGAAGCTGGAGATGATGTGGAGAGGAAAGAAAATGAAAAGGAAATGATGGGTTCACTTTTAATCCTCTACTCTTATTCTTTAGCACATGCAATATTCTCATTTCTATGTATATGATGTTATTACTTAGTCACATCCCATGGCTTGTGTGGGAAAACTTATGATCTCTTATGAATAAAGCATTAAATTGAAATAATGAGTTGACTATCTCTTTCTGCATTCATTTTTCTTTGATTGTACAATGATGTATGCAACTCAATATCTCAATAAAATGAATTAATATAAGAGATAAACTTAAAAGAATACCTGTAATTCCATTAAGCAACCATTGAATGAGATGTGCCTCCTTGTATGCTTGTTTGACTACCTTAGCCTATGCTCTTCATTTTGACTCCTTCCTACTACTTACATCTAGACATTATTGTCACTGTTTTTTTGTCAGTATTTTCTTGACGTAAGTAGTAGGAAAGGAGTCACTTGTAATCATTTTTATGCCATAGCATAGATGGATGCAATTTCATTAATCACAAACAACTCTAATGAATACAGAGCCATAAATCTGATAAGCACAATCATAATAATAGTGAAACTGATTACTTGAAAACTACCACTATGTTTGTTGTTCCAAACCAAACACTTCACATATTCTACAATCCGGTGTCTTCATCAAGACAACACAGCTGTCCTTCGGGGCTTGTGTTCTTTTGTTGAGGATATTCATGAAATTGTAGACTATGTGATCTGTTACGTTTTGTAACAACACACATAGCTATAGATTTCACTTAATCTTTTCACAAATCAATAAGAAAATATAATCTGATATAAATTCCCCTAGCTTAGGTATACTTCACCAATGCTATCCATCATAACAAAGTTTTGAGTTGCCCATTTTTACACAAGTGCAAAAATTGTCAACATTTCTAGCGATCCTGTGGGGAAAGCTACCTACTAGCTTGTAGACTAGTGCCTTACTCTTATCCATTGGGTATGGAGTCCAAATATGTGACCAAAATCTACCCTTTTCTGAAAGGTCCAACCCTTCCAAAATAAACTAAAGCTGGGAAAAGATCTGAAAACCAGACCACGTGCACGAATGCACTTATTGAAAATAAAGAACGATGCAATGTGCAGAAACTACACTTATTGAATGGAAATCCTACTCTAACAATCACTGTAATATTTTCAATAACAATGTTTGAGAAACATACCATTCATAGGAATGGGGAGTTCCTCTCCATTCAGCTTTGAAATTGAAAAGCATTGTGTTCCTTGCAAGCTGAAATCATGTAAGGACCACTCCAGAGTGTATCAAACTTTGAGTGTCTTCTTGGCTTTGCATGATCAACATCCCATTTTAACACAATATCTCCTTCATTGAAGATTCTTGAATTTGGCTTTCTTGTCAAAAGTCTTCTTCATCTGTTTTTGATTCTTCTCCATATTTAAATGAGCTTGATCTCTTAGCTCTTGTAATTCCATCAATTTTGCATAACGAACCTGCAATGGTTCATTTTCAAGTAATTCCATTTGATGCAGCAAATCCAATGTAGGTAACTCAACTAAAATTGGCATTCTCACTTCTTTTCCATACACAAGTTTGTATGGTGAGTTGCCAATGATCTCTTAGGGGTCACCATCAGCCCAAAGTGCTGAATTCAACATTAGATGCCAAGCTCTTTGATTATCCTTGAGTGTTCGTCTGATGATCCTTAACAAATTTTTGTTGGTACTCTTGGCTAAGCCATTACCTTGTGGGTAATAATTAGATGAAGAGCTTAAATAGATTCCATGGTTGACATCCCAATCTATTACTTTAGCACCAGAAATGCTAGAGCATTATCTGATATGATAGTTGTTGGAACACCAAATCTATGCAGACTATACCTTCATAGAAGGATAGTATTGAAGCTTCATTAGCATCTTTCAAGGCTACTGCTTCAGTCCATCGTGTAAAATAATCTGTAGTAGTTAAGATCCATTTATGACCTTGTGAAGAAGGTGGGTTAATCATTCCAATAAAATCAAGACCCCACTGCATAAAGGGTTGATCAACTAAAATAGGCTGCAAAGGCAACGAAGCTAAACGTTCTTTTCCAACAAAGAAAGCACATTTTTTGCACTTTCTAATCCATTCAAAATAGTCCTTAAATATGCTAGGCCAATAGTAACCTACTTTCATGATCTTTAAAGTTGTAGTACATGTTGAGAAGTGACCTCCTACAGTCCTTCATGGAATTATGATAATATTTTTTGAATTTTGTCATAATCGACACATCATGCAAGATTCCATTTATATCTCTTTTGAACAATACACCATCAACGAAAAGATAAGGAATAGCTTGTAACCTAAAATACCTTCATTTATTCTTATCCATACCTTCCGAGATAGGTGCCATGTTGTAAATAGTTAACCAAATCAGTCATCCACCTTGATTCCTAAATTTCTTGAGAAGGTTCAGGTTGCTGATTTTCTGGTTGCAACATAATATTTGATTGTTGATACGTGGTTTCAGCATGCTGTTCTGAATCTTCGGGTTCTGTAGCTTGTTGTTTCTCCATATCAGTGATTAGATGCTCACATAAACCTTTACCTCGAACTATCTTGGCAACTCAGATATCAACATCATATTCCATAACCTTCATTATCCAACTTTACTCTTTTCTCATTCAATTCTTTGTTTAGTAAGAAAGCTTTCACACTTGGATGAGAAACAAGAACATGAATTCTATTGTTTGAAAGCATGTACTTAAAATTCTTTAGTCCTCTGACTACTAAAAGTACTTGTTTTTCAAGGAATGTGTACCTTGTTTCATAATCATGCAAACTCTGTCCAAAGAAAGCAATTGGTTGTTCGATATTCTCATCATTGACCTGAGTTAGAATAGCTGAGATTGTTTCAGCTCCTACAAGTGCATACATTGTAAAATATTTATCAAAATTTGGATTTGCAAGAGTAGGGGCCTAAGAAATAGCTATTTTGATAGCCTCAAAACCTTCTCTCCCTTCACTGGTCCAAGAGAATGTTTTCTCTTTCTTTAACATAGTTGTTAATGGTTTAACCAATGCTTACAAAATCTGGAACAAATCTCCTAACAAAGTTGATTTTTCCCAGAAATCTCTGTAATGCCTTCTTGTGATGAGGCAATGATAGTTGTGATATAGCTTTGATTCTGAAAGGATCAATTGCTAAACCTTGCTTAGAAACAATATGGCCAAGTAGTTTACCTTGATGTACTAAAAGATAGACTTTTTGGGGTTCAAGGATATTCCAAATTGCCTACATAACTAAAAATTCTACCTCAAATGCATTAGATGTTCTTTAGAATCTTTTGAAAATACAGTAACATCATCTAAATAAACAAGTATGCATTTATTTAGTAGGCTGTAAAAATCCATGTCCATTGCACGTTGAAACATTGCACCGGCATTTGAAAGACCAAAAGGCATTCTTTTGTAAGCATAAGTACCCCACTTGGTGGTAAAAGTTGTCTTATATCTATCCTCTTCTCGGACTAAAATTTGATTGTATCTCGCTATAACCATCTAGAAGGGATAATCTATCTGATCCTGAAACTATTCTCAAAATCTGATCCATGTTTGGTAGTGGATAATGATCTTTTAATGATGCTTTGTTAAGATCTCTAAAATCCACACATAATTTGATTTCTCCATTCTTTTTCCTAACAGGAACAAGATTTTCTACCCAACTTGAATGTTTAACTGGGAAAATAATTCCTGATTCAATCAATTTTGATAACTCTTTCCTCATAAGAGGTTCTATTATGGGATTTACAGGCCTTTGTTTCTACCTAATTGGTTTAGAATTTGGCTATAATTCAATGGTATGTTGTGCTAGACTAGGGGTCAAACCCTTTCAAGTCTTGGTATCTCCAAGCGAAAACATCTTTAAATTATGTGCAAAGCTTAATAAAAGACTATTTTTGGATAAGGAACATACCTTTCCAAGGAATAGATTCTTTCCTTCATCAACTGAAATCTCTTCATAATTATCAGCATGAGTAGACATCTTAGTTTTGTCTTTTCTTAACTGGTCATCAGTGCTAAAGATTTCTTCCAATGTGACAAGTCCTCGAGGTAATTTGTTTGTCTTTAGTTGAACAATCTGGTCACCGTATAAATGTTGTAATTTATCCTGATTCACTACAGAAAATTCAGCTTCTTGCTGCAAAACCTCTGATTTGGTCATCACTTTCAAAACCTACCCAATTTGATTCATTATCAGGGATAGAAGGCCTAACAATTAACTTGACATGAGGCTGAATTTTGTTGTTTTCTATCTGTTCCAGTACTTTGAAACTAGCACCGACTGATGCAAGTCTGTCAACGTGCTTATTTTCAGTTCTAGGAATAGACTGAATATTAATGGCATTAAAATCTTCCATTAAGTCTGAAACTCTATGCCTGTAAGACTTCATTAATGGATTCTTACAAACATTGAAGTTTTTCACTTGATTGATAACCAACTCAGAATCACCAAAGATTTGTAATGTGTTGATTCCTCTTTTTCTGGCCCAAAGTAAGCCATGAATTAATGCCTCATATTCAGCCACATTACAAGTGCATGAAAATTGGAGACTCAAAGCTATAAAATACCTTTCATTTGTTGGGGAAGTGAGCATCAAACCTGCTCCCTGTCCTTTCTTATTCTTAGCTCCATCAAATGAAGCTTCCAAATCCCTTCTGCTGAATTTTCTGTTTTGGACAGCAAGGGAATTGTTGCATTTTCTTCATGCATATAATATACACTAAAAGGTGTTCTTCACTTCCTTAAAAGGATCATGGGCATGTTCTTCAACTATTTTTCATCCATAAACATGTTAGAAACACCCTCTAATGCTGAAACTTGAGCTACATCATCGAAATCAGATTGATCTAACGCTGAATAATTTGCCACTGCATTTGGAGAATGAGGCTCAATGTGAAATCTGGCCAATGGTTCTGAATTGATGGTAACCTTAGTGCCATAACGTGTGGTGAAAAACAAGAAAGACCAATCTGAAGAGAGATAACCTCCTATTTTTGTTGTAAAGTCTCTAGATAGGCATAAAGCAAAATATGGAGGTAAATCCACAACAGTAACATCTTGCAAAATGGAAACATTTGGGCAAGCATGTAATGTTACCTCTAAATTTCTGATTATACCAATTATATTAGTTGTAGTCCCATCAAGCTATAAAACACTCTTTTCTGTAGGCTCATACTGCAGGCCCAATTTTTCAGCAATTGCTTTTGGCATAACTATGTTACTTGCACCGCTATCCACCATGCAGTTATGAACTAGATTTTCTCCAATAATCAGCGATAGATAAAATGGTGGTGGTTTCTTTATGTCATGAGCATTTAAAACTTTTTGAACCATCCATCTAACCCCTTTTAGGTGGTCTTGATCAAGTGTTCCAAGGACCATATCTATCTTTTGAACTTCTTTTTCTATTGTTTTTGAAGAAATTTGTAGTTTAGCTAGTTCATGAGAGAGTAAATCCTTGTTGTCCTGGAATGCTTAAAGCATCCCACATCGAGATGTTAACATTATGCTTCTTCATTACATCAACGATATTAAAAGAAGCAACTGTTTTAGAGATAGACTCAACTGTTTTAGCATAAGCCTTAGCAAAAACTGACTCTGCTTCAGCAGCTTTGGATATCTAAGGAATAAATAATCTTCTTGGATCAGGCTGTGGTTGTTTTTGTTGCTCTTTACTAGCTGCAACACTTGTTTTTTTTGAGGGACAACAAGACTGTTGGCTAGTTTTTGAGAGGCTCAGAGGTGCTGAATTATCGATGTAATAAGCAAGCACAGTCTATTTTGCTTGTTTTTTACTTTCAGTAGCCTTCTCTTGAGCTCTAGTGGTAACAACAATGAAATCTTCCTCATTGAAGTTGACCAAATTCTTGTTCAGGCACTTTCTGAACATGACTTTCTTGCTTTACCCACTCTCCATTTGAGGCATGAACAATGCTTCAGATTGAGGTTGTGCAACAAGATTCAGTTTAGGAAAGCATTTGGGCAATTTGTAGCTGAATGAGGCTGATTACAAGGTTGGCACCACTCCTCTGTAGCCATATTAACTGGAACCAAAGCGTTAGATGTACTAGGAACATTAGGATCAAACTGCCTTTGCTGATAAGGCTACCTATAATTTTGATTCTATTGGTAAGGCTACCTATTTTGTTGATTCTTTGATAAGGAGCCTGATAAGGTTTGTTAGGCAATGCAAGCTTGTTTTCAATTGATGTCAGTCTTATTTCCCATGGTTTGCAAAGCTTTAAACATATCTAGGGATGGGGCTACAATAGTAGGCTCCACGATTGTAATAGGCTGTGGAATAGGGGCTAAATCTACCAAAAATGGCATTGTAGGCCTTGGTGCTAATTTTCCAGCCTGAATAAGGTTGTTTTCAGCTTTTATAGCAATGTCATAGGCCTCTGGAAGAGTAAAAGCTCCCATGGATTGGATCATAGTTGCAATATCGCTATTCAATGCTCTGAGGTAGTAAAGGAAAGCATGATCAGCTTGAGGCTTAACACTTGTTGGGATTCTTTCCCAAGTCCTAGTGAAACAAATGTTGAAACTAGACATATACTCATGAGGGGCTCTTTTGATAGTAGATAGCTGTTCTATGAGGGATAAATGGTCTGAATTATCTTGGAACTGTTTCAGCAGTTTTTCACCTAATTCATCCCAAGTTCTTATGCTTCCAATCTCTAGATTTCTATACCATTGCAAGGCTTGTCCTTTAAAAGATGTAGCTAAAAGTCTTAAAGCTACGTCTTCATGAGTGATATTATGGACTACACATATGGCTGCAACATCTTTAATATGTTCAGTAGGTGTAACTTGATTTTCTCTAGTAAATGATGGCAAACTTTTCATGGAAGCATTGGGAATATCATGGTAAACTAGAATTACTAATGGGCTGCCATTAGTAAAGGTCACAAAATTTCTGGGTGGTTGAAGAGCCATTGGAAAAATTGGGATATGGATTGAAAAATTTATACGTGGTGAAGGAATATCAGGAAGAGGGTTATCAAAACCAGGTCTATTGTAAGGTAATGTATTACCAACTCTTCTCCTTCTAGCAGAATTCAAAGGTAAAGAAACAAACTCAAGAGGAATTCCTCTTACCGATGATCTTGTAGTCACTTTAGGCATGGAACATGTTGCAATACTGGTTTGAAATCAGCTTTACGGAGTCGCCAAAAGATCATAAAATATTTAGAATAAAATGCTACAGATGTGCTCCTAAAAGTAACTTTTATTTGTTGTGAAATCTTGCTATAGATATGCTCTAAATTTGCATGTAGATCTTTAATTTACATGCAGATTCGTGGTCCCACCGGGCATGCCAAAAAACTATTATCTCTCGAAAGTGCACCCTACAGAGAGATGGCAACAGATTTTCTAAGCCTGCAAAAGATCTCTCTCTCTCATAGATACAATGGAGACACCTCAGGTCTGTGGGTATACCTATTTTGAGGTGAATCTCTGGGATTAAAAGGCCGGTTCCTTATTGGTGTATACTAAACTGGTTTCTTGGGAGTTTTAAGGGAAAAAGATGACTGAAAATTAATAATACTAAGGTGATACACCAAATTTGTGTGAGAACTTTGACTGAGTGATATACACAACTGATTTGTGAAGAATTCTTTAATGCACAAACCAATTAATACCTTTTTTTTTAAATCTAAAGGAAAAACTTAATTTTACTTGAGGAGATTCACAACAATAAGATTAGTAAGCTAACATGCACAATGAAATTTAATAGAAAGGATAAATTTGCAGTAGGGTAAAGTAGTTAATCAGGGAATTTTATTCACAAGATTAATGTTGACATACACAAGACTACAAAATAACTTGGAAAGGTGAAAATAATTCACACTCAGAGGGAAAACTGGCAGAAATGGCTTCAGTACTCATATATCAAAAAGTTCTCTGGGAAGTTCTCTGAAAAGTTCCCCCTTTATGCTTTGCAAAAGCACACAATATATAGAAAAAGTTCACCCCCTTCCTAAAAATAGCCTAAAGGTTGTACTCGCCCATGTATCCTAATTTTATCCTTTATTTAATAATAAATAAAGAATAAAATAATAAAAATAAAGCATGTAATAAAAATAGGCATTAACAACCTTAGATACAATACAGTCAAACTGAAGTTGACTGTTCTATTTTAAAGAAAGAAAGGGTGAATAATTTGCTAAAAATACAATTTGCTTGCTAGGAAAGTCTTCCTCCTTTGAGCATGCAAATTTGTCATCTTCTCTATTATGTCTTGTTTTGAAGAAGGCATGAAAAATATCATTCTCTCGTATATGAGCAAAATATTTGCAATCCTTAGAATATTTGCAAAAATAAAAATTGAGTGGGGACCACCTCCAATGTGCACATGCTCTAATTTTTATCTCTTTTTGGATGGTCACATGAGTGACACTTGCAATTTTATCTCAAAAACCCCTTGTGGGGACCACTTTTGATTTTTCTAGTTTATAATGCCACCTTGTGGAATTAGGAAAATGCATGTGTTTTGAATAAAAGGGCACCACTTTTAATTAGCCCACCATGTGTTTAATTGAATCCACCACCTTTGGTTTATTATATTACAAACTTCTTTTTTTCATGATCATGGCATATATGATGTGGTCTTTGATTATTTTTGGTGACTATGGTTTGGACTTTTGAAAAGTCACTTGCAATGATTAATATGGTGTCCACATTGGCTGGCCCTTCCACGATGACTCACCCCTTCTACGAGGTGGGTTGGTGGTAACTTAACCCTTGTCGATTAATTTGGATTTTTGAGGGAGCACTAAGGGCCCTTGATCTCTCGTACCTTCCATCCAGGATGTTGTTGGTTCTCCACCATGTTAGGGTTTTGGACCCTAGCATTTAATACAATCGGTGGAATTAATCTAGGTTTTTTTCTTGGATCCTCGTGCTCGATCCTCCACCGCTTGATCCTTTACATGATCTCTGCTTCACCGTTGATCTTTTAACTTTAGGTTAGGTTTTGAACCCTTGGTCTTGGTGGGAAGTTAAAGCATTTGAGCTATTCATATTTTTCATTCCATCTTGGTTTTTGATCCATGGGTGAAGCCCTCGAAAAAATTTCTCGCCATTGTTGTTTGCTTGGAAAACATGGTGGTTTTCGATGGTCTCGAGCTCTGCATATTTTATTTTTGGTATTCGTCACCATTGAGATTTGGTTTGGCCTTTATTTTTATGAAAAATGAAGGTATTCTTTTCTGTTTCATCATGTCGCTGTGCATTTATTTTTGGGTAGCTATTTTCTTGTGAAGCCCATAGTTCTTTTCTCCTTTGATCACTTTGTGAATGATTTCTTTCTAGTTTTTATTTACCATGCTTGGCTTGAACGAGCTCAACAAGTCTAGAGAGGGAGTTGACTTCACTTTTTTTCTTTAGTTTCATTATTCGAATGTGGTAAGTTCTTTGTATTCTATTTTCTCTCATAATTTCTCCTTTTGAGTTTGAGTTCCACTTCTGCAACTCTGAAGGAATCATGGAGATTTTTGTTATATCATTCATTTAAAATGGAACTATTTTTGTGTGTGAAGTTCTTTCTTCTTCTGTAGAGAGCCTTTGAGCTCGACTTGCCACTTTAAATT
Organism: Taxus wallichiana var. yunnanensis; assembly: GCA_018340775.1. Taxonomy (NCBI): domain Eukaryota; kingdom Viridiplantae; phylum Streptophyta; class Pinopsida; order Cupressales; family Taxaceae; genus Taxus; species Taxus wallichiana. The sequence goes on along the minus strand of CM031243.1, from coordinate 429,480,411 downwards.
CATCGAAAACTCTTTCTGTGTATGGGTTTTGTTATTCCTTTCTGTAGATCTTCTGCTTGGATACTTTAGTTGTTTCTACTGTAGATGCATACTTTTGAAACCTCGGCCTCCTGTTAGTAGTGACTGTTTGTTGAGTTTTGTGGATTTGTAACCTAGGTTTCAATAGAACTGGATTCATAGTATACCCTTTGAGATCTTCATCCTGTATGGTTCTGTAGATAGTTACATCTTAAAGCTGGGTTATCATTTTGATCACTGAGTGAATACAAATCTCTGCATTTCTGAATAACATATTATTTCTTGATATTTTTCCGAATCACTCCTATAGCTGCATCTGTATTTGATCAGTTCTCTTGGATAGATAGTTGTATTTCTTTTCCATAATGACTTTTCTTTTTAGAAGTCATAATATAGCAATTGTATTTCAATTTCAGCATTATTTCTCAATTCTATTTTTCTAAAAACCCCATTTTGCAAGGGGAAACTCTTGCAAAAAAATTTCAAAATCTTTCTTTTCCAAATTTTTGCAACTTGATCATTCTGAAAGATATAAAAGGTCTCTCTCGGCTTTCTACTCACTTGAATGAAACTATTCTTCATGCTTGCTTTGCTTGATCCATTGCAAACTTGGAAAATTGTGAAGTAGTTGGCTTTTGATTCACACTTGAATTTGGAAATAAAATGAACTTTGAATAGCTACAACTTGATGAGCTTAAATTAGAATACCCGTATGTTTCATTTGGTCATGATATCAACTTAAAAGTGATGAAACATGTACTTTTGACTGACTACTTTTGTTCCTTTTGAAGTTCAAATATAGCTTATAAAGCACGTAGTAGCTAAAAAAAAATGTGTTTCAATTTTTTTTAAATCCAAAGTCAATTTTACAAGGGGAGACTCTAGCTAAAATTTTCCAAAATCCTGTTTTCCTCTCTCCTTTTCAACATTTCCAATCTGATTTGCAAAAATATTCCTTTCTTGACCTATTCTCGATGCTTCTTCTTCTTCCTTCCTATAAACCATCTGGAAATGATGTTTATTCTCATTCGAGTAGTTGCTTCTTTCTTAACCAGTTGAACTGATTTTTCCATTCTTGTGTTGTAACCTTTTCCTGCAAAACTCATAAATAAGTTAGAAATATATAGGCTTTTTGGCCTCTCTTGTATCCATGTGATTTTAGTTCCTCTCCATTCCTCTTCTACAAACTATTTTCCAATTTCTTTCATGTGTTATCTCCACATATGTCTCTTTTATAATCTATTCCATTTTCTACCTTTCTACTCTAATCCTTAGCTCTTTTGACTCTTCCTACCACCCATTTCTCTTTATGTACTCTGCTCTTCTTTTGTTTTCTATCCTTTTGTATCCCTAAAATACCATGTGCTTGATCCTGTATTTCTTTCATTCAAGTACCATTAGATACATTGAACTTAGAATATGTATTTGCTTTAGGACAGGTGTATAGGAATAAAAATGTACCCTGAGCTCAATAATTTGACAGGTACTACTCTTTGTCTTGTAGGTGAGAGAAAATGGAGATGGAAGTGGAAGATGGAATGAGCGAGATGAAGCTATGGAGATGATGCGGAGCGGGAAAGAAAATGAAAAGGAAATGATGGGTTCACTTTTACTCCTCTACTCTTATTCTTTAGCACATGTAGTATTCTCATTTCCATGTATATGATGTTATTACTTAGTCACATCCCACGGCTTGTGTGGGAAAACTTATGATCTCTTATGAATAAAGCATTAAATTGAAATAATGAGTTGACTATCTCTTTCTGCATTCAGTTTTTCTTTGATTGTATAATGATGTATGCAACTCAATATCTCAATAAAATGAATTAATATAAGAGATAAACTTAAAAGGAATACATGTAACTTCCATTAAGCAACCCTTTAATGAGATGTGCCTCCTTGTATGTTGTTTGACTGCCTTAGCCTATGCTCTTCATTTTGACTTCTTCCTACTACTTACATTTAGACATTATTGTCATTGTTTGTTTGTCAGTATTTTCTTGATGTAAGTAGTAGGAAAGGAGTCACTTGTAATCATTTTTATGCCAACATAGATGGATGCAATTTCATTAATCACAAACAAATCTAGTGAATACAGAGCCATAAATCTGATAATCACCATCATAATAATAGTGAAACTTGATTACTTGAAAACTGCCACTATGTTTGTTGTTCCAGAACCAAACACTTCACATATTCTGCAATCCGGTGTCTTCATCAAGACAACACAGCTGTCCTTCGGGCTTGTGTTATTTTGCTGAGGATATTCGTGAAATTGCAGACTATGTGATCTGTTACATTTTGTAACAGCACACATAGCTGATTTCACTTAATCTTTTCCACAAATCAATAGTAACAATATAATCTGATATAAATTCCCCTAGCTTAGGTATACTTCACTAATGCTATCCATCATAACAAAGGTTTTATTCTATCAGAAATTACAGATTTTGTATGCAAGTTAAAAAAGGATCTTTATGGTTTGAAACAAGCTCCTAAAGCTTGGTACTCTAGACTAGACAAGTACTTGCAGGAACAAGGATTCAGAAAAGGAATTGTGGATAGCAATTTGTACATCAAGACAAAAGGAGAACATCAGGTGATAGTTGTGGTTTATGTGGATGACATTATTTTTGGAAGCGGTTGTAGGAGATTATGCAAAGAATTTGCAGAGGAGATTCGAAGGAGTTTGAGATGTCTATGCTTGGTGAGTTGTCTTACTTTATTGGTTTGCAAATTCAACAGTCTAGTCAAGGAATTTTTATTTCACAAACCAAGTATATAAAGGAGATGTTGAAAAAGTTTAGAATGGAAGATTGCAATCCGGTTAGTACACCCATGATTACAAGTTGCAAGTTGAGTAAGAATGATGAGTCTCCCGATGTTAATCAAACCTTGTATAGGTCCATGATAGGAAGCTTGTTATATACCACAACATCTAGACTAGATATTATGCAGGCTGTTGGATTAGTTGCATGGTTTCAGGATGCACCAAAGGAAACTCATGTAGCAGTAGTGAAAATAATTTTTAAATATTTGAAAGGTATGTTGGATTATGGTTTATGGTATCAAAAGAGTGATGATTTCACTCTTACAACATTCACAGATGTAGATTGGGCAGGAAGTGTTGATGATAGGAAAAGTACAAGTGGGGGAGCTTTTTATCTTGGTGACAGATTAGTGTCATGGTTTAGTAAGAAACATGCCTCAGTTTCATTATCTACAACAGAAGCAGAGTATATTGCAGTAGTGGCATGTTGTACACAGGTGCTTTGGATGAAGAAAACATTGAAGGACATAAAGGTAGAGTATGAGCATCCTATTTCCATTTTTTGTGACAATACGAGTGCTATTAACATCTCGAAAAATCTAGTCATGCATTCTAGGACAAAGCACATTCCCATTAAGTATCACTTCTTGAGAGAGAAAGTTGCAGATCAGCAGGTGAAATTGGAATATGTTGGAACTAAGGATCAGATTGCTGATATATTTACAAAACCCCTACCAAAGGAATCTTTTGAGTCACTCAGACAAAATTTAGGAGTGATTCCTATCACTCTTACTCATTGACTATCTCATGGGGAGTATGGACATAGGGGGAGCTACACATTGCATTATCTTCAACTCTGAGTACAGGTTTAGGTAATTGGTTTAGTTATCCCTTTTCCATTGATGTCAAAGGGGAGAATTATAGAATGGGGAGAGTTGCATAGAACAAGTACAATGCATCGGTACAAAAAGAGCTCAGAGGCAGAAAGTTGGATTTCATAGCAAACAGGTTCTCACGAATAATTTTAGTAGAGGTTTTCCATCAATGACAAAGGGAAGTTTGTTGATTATTTTTGTATTGATGTCAAAGGTACAACATTAGTGTTGATATAATATTGACATTTGAATATTATCTTAATATTCAATTTTACAACATTAGTGTTCATAAAATATTTATCCATGTCAAAATTAGGGTGATGTCAAAATTTGAATATTTTAATATTCAAAATCACAAAGGAATCCTATGACACATGGTGGGATGTGTAATGGATCATTTTTTAATGAGTTATATTTAAAATGAAGGTTACTTAATGCATGATGAATGTTTGAATTAAAAACGGGAGTTAGATTTGCATTAGTTATGAGTCATGACATGGAGGAGTTACAAATTGATTCTAAAATCATGGAGGAGTTACAAAATTGAAGTCAAAAGAGAATATATCCTTATGGGATGGATTTTTTCATTTATGGAACATTAAGGACATGTAAAGGAAGTTGGTCATTCATATTTATTGAAAAATATGAGTTACACTTAACCATGAAAAAGAATATTGCTATTTAGAGAAAATATTCATTATTTTTGTAACCGCCAAGTGATGTGGCTTCCTCATTCCAAATATGGCACATTTTTAAAGTAAATTTTCCCATGGTATGGGCACATGGTTTTAGGGAAACCACAAGTGGTTTTTCCTCTCCTTCTTCCTATATAAACAAGTGTTGTGTGCACATTTTGTGTAGAAAAAAAGAGAGCATTTTTTTAGAGTGATATGTATGTGAAGTTATTATTGTAAATCTCTTAAGTGAGTATGAGTATGTGAGAGAGAAAATAAAGAAGGAGAAATATTATTGATTTGTATTGCAGATTTTCTAAGTGGGTGCTTCGATTGGGGATTGGTGTCTCCAGAAGTTGGTGCTTTGAATCAGAGATTACAAAGTCAATGGTGTTTGCATTCAAGGGCTGAATTAGTGTTCGTCTTGGAGATTGGTGTCTTCTGTGAGTGGGTGCTCATACTTTGTAAACACTATTTTATTTTGGCTGGATTTGGACAATAGATCCAAGCAGTCTCCTTTTGGTGGATGTAGCCCACACTGGGTGAACCACGGTATATCTGGTGTTATGTGCATTTGATTTCTATGTGTGCTCTCATTTATTTTCATATTTGAATATCTTATTAAGTGTAAAAAAAATTATTAAGTTGGAGAAAATTTTAAATTATGGAATACTGATTCACCCCCTCTCAGTATTCCCGTGCTTCTAACAATTTTTCCCTAGTGGAAGATATCTAAGTTTCCATGTATTATTTTTCCTAAGTGACTTATATTCTACATCCATCACATCTTTCCAAGTTTTAGACTTTAGGGAATCTGAAACTAAGGAAGGCTAAATAGTGTCAACAACTTTAACTGTTAAGGAAAAACTAACCTCATTTCGAGCCATACTGCGAGTCCTCATTCCACTAGTAGATGTGTTGGGGACACTATCCAATTTTTCATCTCTAATCATACTTGTATACCATTTAGGCATACTTGTTGTGGTTCCTATGGGAGGTTGAATTTCATTATCTTCCCCATCATCACTGTCACCATCAAAGTGATTACCATCCTCTATTTTCACTATAGGGATGATTTTTTCATCATGAGTATATGGATGGAGCATATTTTTCTTTCTTCTCAAAGAACTCAACATCCCAACTAGTGTATACCTCCTTGTTATTAGATCCATAATTTTGTAGCCATGTGCTTCATCACTGTATCCCAAGAAGATAAGCTTTTATGATTTCATATCTAGCTTAGTTATTTGTTTCTTAGGAATGTGCATACTTTCTTTACATCTAAAAACTCTAAGGTGTGAAATAGATGGTGTATGCCTTGACCATGATTCCTGAGGTGTTACTCCATCAAGAGATGTAGTGAGAACTCTATTTATTAAATAGACTTTCATTTTAGCTACTTCACCCAAAATGCTTTTGATAAACCTTCATCATAAATCATACATCGCATGATATCCATGATAGTATGATTTCTCATTTCAACAACACCATTTTGTTATGGTATGTGAGGAGGAGACGTTTGATGACAAATGCCATGTGTTTCCAAAAAATAGTTGAACTCATTACTGGTGTATTCTCCCCCTCGATCTGAGCGGAGTGTTTTTATTTTCCTACCAGACTCTATTTCAACAAGGGCTTTAAACTTCTTGAAACTTTAAAATCTTGGTCTTTTGTAGAAAGAAATTATATCCATAATTTTCTTGAAAAATCATCAATAAAGAGCATGAAATATTGAAACCCAGTGTGGCTAGGTCTTATTAGTCCGCACAATCGGTATGCACTAAGTCAAGTTTTTCCATAGCTCTAAATGTAGTATGTTCGAATGGTAGTCTATATTTGTTTTCCTACCAAACAATGTTGACATTTATCTATACCCTTTTTTAGAGTTGGTAAACCCCTAACCATGTCGTATTGACGAAGTGTGTCAAGATAGCCAAAACTCACATGTCAAAGTATTCAATGCCATATTTGAGCTGATGATGTATCCTAGGCTACAAGTGTTTGATCATTTTGTTAAAAAATATCCAAATGAAACATTCTTCCCATATTCGAAGATTTTGCAACAATTTTGGAGCTTTGTGACTTATCCTAAATTAGACACATCTTTTTACCGCCTTTACAATCAAAGTCAATTTTGAGATTGTGATCTAATAATTGACTCATGAACAATTTTTTTTTGTTAAACTAGGGACATAAAGAACATCTGTAATTTTACAATTATGATGCCCAAGTGGTATTGAAATGGAACCAATGCCTTCAACATTTTATGATGTATCATCACCCAAAGAGACATGATTTTTGGTGGGTGTTTTACTCATTGTGAAGAACCAATCTTTCTTTCCTATCATGTGTCGAGTTTCACCTGAGTCGACATACCAAATTTGATTTATAGAATCAAATACTTCATTTGACTATGTAGAATATAAGAAGTCATCATCATCAAATTGTTCTTCCTGTTTAGCTACATTTCCTTGTTGAGTTGGTTTCTTCTTTCACTTGTTATTATTTTTTCCCTGATTACTCTTGTTGTTGACCAAATTTTGTTTGTTTGTAATTAATATTTTTACCACTTGATCATCCTTGTTGGAATGTGATGTACCAACAATTTTTTAACTCGTTTCCTTTTCGACCACAAATAAGATACTTTTGTTGGTCCTTTTGGCCTTGTTTAGTATTACCTTGCTTCTGAGGTTATTTACTAGACTTAGCCTATTTTTTTCCTTTTTGATAAGAAGCAAGTTCCTGCTCTTCAGTTTCAGTAGTTGAGTGAATAGATTCCTCTTGTTTTATCATATTCACTAATTCTTCAAAAGTAGTTGTTTGACTAGTTATGTTTAACGTGGTCACAAAAATCCTATAAGGAGGAAGAACTCTCAATACTATAGGCATGAGTGATGTTTTAGTTACTTCTTCTTCCAAATCTTGAAGTGATGTACACAAAGTTGTTACTCTTCTAAAAAACATTTCAACTTTTTCAGTTGGTTGCATTTTCAAGTTCAATACTTGACTCTAGAGATAAAGTATTGTGTTCTAATTTTTTTACTCATATACTGTTTTCAACTTGTCCCAATATTCTTTTGCGTTTGTGGTCTCATGAATATGAGGTTGTACCTCATCTAAAGCACTAAACAAGATTATTAACTCTCTTTTTTTTCACGATCAAATGTAGCTTATTGTGTAACATCAATCAAAGATTTTGTTAATGTACGAGAAACAACGAACCATAGATTTTGAAAATCAAGTTGAGTGTGAATTTGTGTTGTCCATCCTAGATATTTATGAGAACACAAAAGTTGAGAATCTACTAAAAATAATTTTAGTTCTGTAATTGCGGCCATTGTGAAAAGTGATAAACCGTAGAAGAAAAAATTGAACACTTTTCCACCCTTATAGCATGTACACTCCCCAAAAAATATTATTTTATTTATTTTGGGATCTTTTTCGGCTATGTAAAATGATTTTTTTGCACTATTGGCCCCTCTTACAAATTTGTCTCTGTGGCTGATTTGTAAAAATAAAATGGATCTCTCTGCTTGAATTGAGAAAAAAATTATTTGGACTCTTTGGCCTCTTTTAACATAAAAAAATCTATAATTTTTTTTTTTTACAAAACAAAGCTTATTCAAAGTTGGACCAAGACATAGAGCTCACAAAAACACACACTTTAAAAAAATGGCACCTCAATCCGAGGTACCAATTGAAAGTTATGGCTCTTTTAAGTTACGATTTCAATATCTTTTTGGAGCCTCTTTCCAAAAATGGAAAATTATTTTATTCTTCTAATTTTTTCCATGACATCCAAAAATGGAAAAAAATTAAAAGTGATTTTTTTAAAACTGAACACAAATAACGAATTACTTGCATGCATAGTGTGTTTTAGGGTACAACTACAACTCAACTCAATTTTCCTAAGCATTATAATAACCCTTCGCCATAATTTTATTATTGCTTCTCTTTGTACGCATGTTTTTCTTCTAGGATGCACCTTTTTTTGTTACATGTTGCAAATCTTCTCCACATTAAATTTTTAGTCTTTTTTTTTATGCAGACACATTGGAGATCGTTCAAATATCATATCCTCTACTCATCTGGAAGATGCAGGTTCACAGAGAAACTTCCACATTTGATTGCATCTCCTTTTTTAAATGTTGAAATACAGAGAGGAGGAAGAACAAGTAATGTGGGGATCTTGAAAATATTGGGTCCCCACAGATAAAAACTATTGTATATAGATTTTTTTAAATGCTTCCAATTTTAAAAAAAAAAGTCACGTATAGGTTAATTTAAAAAAATAAAGAATGAAACAATGTCACCTTTTGCAAAAGAGTAACATCCAAGCCTACAAGGGCCTATGATTGCACTTCAGGTGTTCTACAACTAACCGCAAATCAACCATGAACCGAGGTGTGGATTCAAGTAGGGCTGTGAAATTTCTTGGGGCATCTATCGCTCCTCCTAGCTTAGTAATATCTCCAGATCTCCCTAAACTTCCCTAAAATTTCCTACACTACTCTCTTGATTAGAATACTACTCTAATACCAAATCTTTTCTGCAACCCGCATTTAATAACAAAAACAAGATGGTGCTTGCATAATTTTATTAATACTGAAATCGATCAATTAAAACAAATGAGAGAGATGTAATATTTATAGATATTGGGCAACTTCTATCTCATCGACAATATATGGACGCAAATCAGCTATTTTGAGAAAATATGAAGAAATAACAAATTACCCCTAACTCGTCCCTATTGCCCCTCATGAAAATCATCGAGAAAAAAAATATGCAAGATAGAACATGATCCCACAAACATTGGGATGAAAAAACTATCACTTAGTTAACTAATAACTAAGGATAACTAATACCTATTGACATAAGTTTAAAGTATTTAAATTAAATACTTTAAATTATTACATTTATTCAAATATCAACTAATGGTGAATTAAGCTAAGTTTTATTCCTAATAGAAAAAAATCTTATATATTGCATGGGAATCACAACTACTACTATCTAAACTATGCCAACTAGACCGCACTATACAACAAACTCTCTCTCTAGATAGGTTGAGTAACTATATATTCACTCTAAGATCCTAGACACATACAAGGTTCCATCCTTCCAAAACCAAAGGAATAACCTAAAAAACCTAAGAAGACCATTTAGGCATCTAGGTTGTACCCCATATGAAGAAAGATCACAATACAAATAGTGTAGAACCAGATTTTCAAAAGACAAGAAAGAATCATGTAACATGTAGCTAAGTATCCAACAAGATAAGAGAGATCCAAGTTACAAATTAAAGTAAAATCAAAGAAAACTCCGCAATCAAATAAAATGGCTAAGTATCCACATTGGAATCCTAGAAAATCTTGCAAAAATAAATAACAAAAGAGCCTCAGAGTTTCTCAATCCAATTATAAAGTAAAATGTTGGTCCTTGATAAAATAACATAAGTTCACAAATATAAAATATAGAAAATTCCACATCACATTCACTTCACATTCCTTCATGGACCACCAATAGGGGTAGTATACAACGAGCATAGATCTAAGAATGCATACACAAAATGGATCAAATGTGACACCATGACCTCATATCTACCCTCCCATATGGGTATTAAGTTGACAAAGAAACAACCAACACCAACTTTCTTAACAACCAAAGGGAAGGGATTTATAACAACCAAACAACATCTAATTCCCTCAAACTGACCCCTAGACACAAACACTAGCACTAATCCACAAGAGTCACACCACGCAAATTAACATTGTAAACAAGGAAGAGTCTCTATGGGGTCAACACATCACACGACTAAAAGCAACAAACAACATATTTGCAAGGGAAAAACCAAGTTCTTACTACACTACAAGTCTACCAAGATATCAATCTAATTCAACATTCTCGGTTAATCGGGTTTAACAAAACACCACT
>CM031243.1:429387643-429465143 GCA_018340775.1 Taxus wallichiana var. yunnanensis | reverse complement strand
GCGATTAAAACCTATAGTTTTCCTTCTCAAAAAAGCATTATACAAGTCTAATATCAACTCTCCAACCGTAGGTATGGTTGGTAATTAAATTTAAGAGGTATGGGACAATTTTAACTTGTCCAAAAGCCTCCAAAATCAGCCTACAAGGACAGATTTGAATTTCCAAGAAATTGGAGTGTTTCACACTCAAAAGTCAATTCACACATCATTTACATATCTCTTACACATTACTTACACATCACTTATAACACTTTAAATCATGGCCAAAAACTCTCATTAATTACCTTCTTATGACATATTAGGTTTATTTATTTTAACAAAATGATTACTCACAATATTTACACACCATATAATAATTAATGAAAGGGGTAAAGGAACCAAAAATAAACACATGCAAACATAAAGAAAGGGACCAAAATAAAACAAATACATAAAACCCCTTGGTCACAATTAAAGGTGATCCCCCAATGGGAATCCCTAACACACACAAACATGCAAAAACAAATACTAGTTGTCATGGTGACCTTGTTGAATTCATCGAGAATTCCAGTGTGGTTGGTCTCTAATCCCCGATGTTTGTTGTGATATTTTAACCTGAAAAAACACAAATACCTCCTTCGGCCTCGTGCCCATATCAAAAATCCAAAATAATATAAATATAATTCCCAAAATCATTTAGATATATGAATCACAACAACATCAAAGCAATCTACAATATCATTTATAGTTTTATCAACAACTATATCATCATCCAATAATTTCCATTTCTAGGTCTACTAACAATATCCAAATATCACAAGTCCGAACAACATACATAATATGACCATGTCAAACAATATATCATCATCAACATATAAAATGTCTCTAATAATCATCATGCATCATAATTGAATCAAAGTCAACAATAATCCATGATCTAACATCTAACATCATACTATAATAAGGTCCATAATCATGTCCATAATAAAATCAAAAGTATCATGATTAGTATCAAAAGGTGTCAAAGGGAAGTGGGCAATACATCCCCCTCCCCTTAGACTCAACTTCCTCCTTGAAGTCACTAGAAAAAATGTGGAAATTAAACTCATAGCAAGGTAGAATCCTCCCATGTAGTTGCAGTCTCACCATATCTGTCCAACTGCACCCAAACCTGATCAACCTCTCTTCCTCGAAGTCTCAAGGTCCTATAATATAGGATATGAACGGGATGTACCATCACCTACCTCTTGATCTTGCACCTGCATTGATGTCCAATCTAACACATGAGAAGGATCTGCAACATATCTCCTAAGAACTGAAGCATGAAACACATCATGTATATGAGACAAGCTAGGTGGAAATGCTAGATGGTAGGCCAAATGGTCGATACGCTCCAAGATCTCAAAAGGACCCATGAATCTAGGAGCTAACTTAGAAACTTTTCCATAACGGATAGGGCTCTTTTGTGGTCTGACACGAAAGAACACCTTCATGCCCACATAAAAACTACAATCGTTCATATGTTGATCTACTTACTTCTTTTACCTATCCTATGCCTCCTTCAGTCTCTATCTGATCAAAACCATCTCCTACTCCATGTCCTACAACAAAGCTAGTCCAAGAGAAACCATGTCCTCTAACCTATCCCAACTAAGAGGTGTCCTGCACTTTCTACCATACAAATCTTGAAAAGGAGCCATGCCTATAGAACTTTGAAAACTATTATTGTAGGAAAACTCCACCAAGTACAGGTACTCCTCCCATCTATACTGTTGATCCATCACATACATCCTAAGCATGTCCTCTAAAATATTATTCACCTACTCAGTCTTTCCATCTATCTCGGGTGATATGATGTACTAAAATTGATCTTTGTCCCGAGGGCATACTGCATGGTAGTCTAAAAATGGGAAGTGTACAAAGGATCGCGGTCACTAATGATCTTCCATAGAATCCCATGCAACCTGAAATCTCATCCAAATATACCTATGCCACTGCACTAGCTATATAAGTGGTCTTCACCAGAGAAAAGTGAGCCACTTTTATCAATTTGTCAATCGTGACCATGATGGTGTCGTGGTGATATCTTGACATCGGTAGCCCAACAATGAAGTCCATGGAAATGGTGTCCCATTTCCACTCTGGTATAGAATGAGGAAAGAGAAGGTTTGCTGTGATGCTTGATGCTTGCCTTTACTTTCTAGCACTCTAAACATTGTGACACAAATCGAGCCACATCTCTATGAAGTCCTCTTATCCAATCATACACACTTCTCAAGGTGGTGTATACAAGTGCATATACTTGAACTCATGGTGTGATTGATAACATGGGTACTATCTCGCAAGTTGTGGGACTTGCCTCCACTCTGAGATAGACCTTTGTTCCCGAGAAACCATTCTTGCTCCTAAACTACCCGCCAAAATCTACTCTAATGGGGAAACTAAGATTCTAATCTAAATTTCCAAGAGACTAGGGAGAGAGAATGCATAGAATGAAAGCCTACACTAAAGTGGTGATACACCGAAAAGGAGGGTGTGAGAGTAGTCTTGAAATGTGTGAAATACCACATTCTCCTTTCACACACATAGAAGAGGTGATGACATATCATATCATAATCTACCAAAACGCATTCACAACAATATTTAAAACATACACAATGATAATGGATCCTGCATGAACATAATAATAAACACAATATTCTTGTAGTCAAGGTTAAAGGGGCAAGAAGAAAGTAGAAAACACAAAGCGGGGAAGATGCATCCACAAACTTATATTTTATTGCTAATCTTTGATACGCATGAGATTCAAAAGCCACAAGATAAGGGCCTCGGATCACCATGTAAGGAGTCCAAAAAGCATCCGTGCAAGGGCTTGAAATCACATTATCTTCACAAATAAATTTTGGTAGAGCTTTTCACACAAAACTTACTCCCCTTTAACCAATGACCCAACTTCTCCAATTTATAGAAAATTGATGAGAAGAGAGAGAAGTCGGTAAAATGAAAATCCCAAAATCTATCCTTCAACTACTTGTAAGAGGAATTAAATGGATTAAAATGATTATATATTACTTAGAAAATCTCTCCATACCATCCCGATGATACCTTCCTAATGATGACCATGCCTCTTAATTGCACTCCTTCCACCAAATAAAACACATTTGAACCCAGCCACGTTTTCTAAAAAATATTGATCAATCCCTCATCAAATATATAATTTCTTGATTTTTGCATTGGGCTTGGAGCTGCAATTCCAACGGTACCAATTTTGTGTGATTTCATTGAGAAATGCAAATACCCGATTATCAAACTCAAATAATGTGGATGCATATTTTGGGTCCAAAGGGCATTTTCTATCATTTGACTCAATGAGCATTAACTCATATGGAGCCAAATATGTTTCTTTTATTTAAATATATCTACCCTTGTTAAAAATAACTTAAGTTGTGCTATCTTAGAAAGTCTAATTTTGTGAATATCGAGCTCGGAGTCAAAAGTTATGGCGTTTGAAGTTTCACGATAACATTGACTTTTCTTCTTTACCTTCGGCGTTTCAGCTTTTCACATCCCTCGCGATCCATCCATTTACTTTGTCCTAGCTATCTCGGTGCACCCCAAAATACTCTATGACTATAAGGCCTTTCTTCCTTGTTCCTAGTTGCGGAACTTGAGCTCCTTAGCTCTCCCACGCAAGGTGCTCATGATCAATCTTGTCCCAAAACTGTCATGGTAGCTCCTAGGAAAGACATTTACAAACTCTCTCAAAATAGGGTGATCATCTAGCGATGGTCCCTACACATCATTTGATTCCCGGATGTCACCAACTATAAAACAATAATTGATAAATCGCGCACATTCACTCCCCATGCGTCAGTAGAGATGGTGGTAGCGATAAATTGTCCGGACCACCTCAAATATATCCGACTTAAAAACATCCGCACGATTTTCTTTGTTTTTAATCCCCCAAGCTTGGTACGATGACGATGAACCTCAATCCATACCCAACTAGTATGACTCCCTTCATACCCAAAATGCTTTAAAACAATCTTCGAACCATATTTTTGCATTTTTTCCATTTTTTCTAACTCGTTGGGATTTCTTCTTGGATGGGAGAGTTAGAGAGAATCTTGGGGGGTCCCCAAAAACATGATTTTGGGCCTCCCAATCTACTTTCTTGGGACTTAAAATTTGATGCATGTTATCAAAATTACCTTAAGGGGTGAATTTTGATAACGCAAGCAATCTCTCTAATGATACAAAAAGTCATGTCTCAAGGTGGCGTTCATCTTCTTCACCCCCCAAGGTGGGTTGAATAGGAGCATGATGTACCTCTGCGAAAAGATGTCCTACCTCAAGCCTCCATCTCTCGGGAACATAAATCTAGCATTTATTCCTAGAATACCATCTGAAAAAAAACAATCAAACTTCCCCTCGACATGGGTCTTTAAGACTCAATCTCTACTCAAAATGCAATGTAGAAGATGTCAAGAGGAAGTTGCTGAAGAATCTTGCTCCACAAATCCGTGCTCACTGAGGTGGCCATACCCACATGTCTCCGTCTACGAGAGAGCATATGCCACCACATTCTCCTTCCTTTCACATGTTCTATCCCCATATCATACTCATAAAGAAACTCCATCCAACACCGCTTTGGGACGCGCTGAGAACCTCGGTGATCCAGTGTCATGAGTGTGAACCTCTAACCAAGCAGTAAAGTGCCTCCATGTAACCAAATCATGCATAATCCGCAAGATCAAGATCATGAGTCAGATAATTAAGCTTGTAATCTTTGATTTTTTGAGATTTAAAAGCCACCACTCTACCCTCCTGCATCAACACACCTCCAAGCCCTACTAAAGAAGCATCCGGGACACGTAAAAGGAGAAAGAACTCACCCTGTGGATCCGGTACTATTAGAATAGGTGTTGTAGTGAGACATTCCTTCAGTGTACTAAAGGCCTTCGCACTTGTCTGACAAAACAAACTTCTTCTCTTTCCTCTGAAGGGAAGTGATGGGGTGAGCAATTCGAGAGAAGTCCTAAAAAAATATCTGGTAGTAACCTGCTAATTCCATAAAGTTACACCACAATCATAGTAGTGGGTGCTAGCCAATCCATAATAGATTTAATCTTGGAAGGAATGATGATGATACCTTCCCTAGTAATGATATGACCCAAATACTACACCTTTGTCTGAAAGAATGCACACTTCTCCAAGTTCCCATAAAGCTTCTGCACTCAAAGACACTAAAGAAATTGGTGAAGGTGTCCCTCATGCTCCTCACGTGTACGTGAGTAAATCAAAATGTCACCAAGGAAGATGAGCACGAAGTGATCTAAGAAGGTCCTAAATACCCCATTCATCAAACTCATAAATAATGTGGGGCCATTAGCGAAACCAAAAGGCACCACTGTGAACTCATAATGGCCATTTCTCATATAGAAAGTGGTCTTATGAATGGCTGCCTCTGAAATCCTCAGTTGATGGTAACCTAGCTTAAGGTCTATCTTAGAGAAATTTGTGGCTCCCTTCATCTGATTAAATAGATCATCGATGCACAAAAGGATAATGATTCTTGATCATTACCTTATTTTTCTATAAATAATCAATACACAACCGTAAGGATCCATCCTTCTTCTTAACAAACATCACCAAAATTTCTTTGTAACCCAAGAGGATACACTAGGACGGATAAGGCCTTTCTCGAAAAGGCCCTCAAGCTACAACTTGAGCTCACGGATCTCCGGGGTGGTCATCCGATAAGGTGCTCATGAGATAGGATCTGCTCTTGAACCATATCTATGTGAAAATCAATCTCATGTTGGGGTGGTAACCCCGGTAGCTCCCCAGGAAAGACATTTGCAAACTCTCTCAAAATGGGGTGATCATCTAGAGATGGTCCACTAGACCCATCATATGATCTCATCATTTTGACTATAACAACATACAATTGATAACCCCATTGCACACACTGCTTAAGTTGCATAGTAGAGATGGTGCCAATAGAAATGGGTCTCCAGACCCCTCAAATCACAGACTCAACTCCCAAATCATCTACACAAGATATGATCTTGTGGTAAAAATCCATCCTAGCCCTGTGTGCAGATAACCAATCCATACCCAAGATGACTCCATAAGAGCCCAAAGGAAGGATACGAAGATCTAAGGTAGTGGTGAAAGGTCCCAAATCCACCACACACTCCTTAACTAAGGAGTCTCTAGAGATCTTGGCTCTGGAAGCCATCTCAACATCACAACTATGACCTTTCCTAACTGCCACCAGCTTGCATTGTCTCTACTAAATATGGTACGATAAAAGAATCAGAAGAACCAAAATAAACCAGATTAGAGGTAGGAATACCACCAATGTTACCTAAAGTCTTAATAACTGTACTTTGATGCTTTTCCTGGTGGTTCTCAACCACTGCATACATCCTATGATTGGGCCACATATCACCAACAATAGGCTCTGAGATCTATGTCTTACCCTTGTTATTAGGGTTTTGTGGGCATTCTCTCCAAAAATGTCTAGTAACACCACAACCAAAACAACCTCCCAATCCTCTCCCCTGTGTAGTAGGTCCGGTTGGTACTCTGGATCCTTATGATCCATCTATAGTCTATTGAGGTCTCTGCTGGTGAGCTTATGTTGAGTGAGCTCTCTGGGAACCCTGCGTCCCTGATGGGACCCCTAGGAGGAGGTCCCATGCTTTGACCTCTTTATGCATCAAATCTCTGTGGAGGTCTATAAGGTGGGAGGGACTACTACTGTTGCTGAGGTCTAAAAGATGACTGTGTTGAACACTTTCCACCATGAGGAAGAGGTACTAACCCCCTCGATCTGTAGTCCTGCATCTACTGTATGAGGCTCTGGAATCATTCTCTAGCCTGTTGGGTCTTTCCCTAAGTCTCCTCTGATATAGGGCCTTCTCGATGATGTCAAATAATGTCTATGGACAATGGATCCATACTATACCTCCAATGTCTAAATTCAGGCCCCAGATGAACATGTGGATCCACACCTACTCATCCTACATGTAACCAACATACAGTAGGTCCATAAATCTACTCTCATACTCACCACCGTAAGAGATGCCTATCGAGATCATGGAGCTCAGCTATCCGCTCACTGTATAAACCTTCGTGACAAATATCTGGTTCGAAACGCTCCACAAATAGCTCCCACGTAACTATCTTAGAATAAACATGGAACTTCTACTCCTTTGTTCGCCACCAGACACCAACTCCGTCCTTCAGTAGATGGATCAAAACATGAGCTTTCATATTGCTAGAACAAGGAAAGAGCTTAAAGCATCCACTCAATCTCACTAACCAGGACTCTTCCTAAATCCACCCATGTCACTAGAATAATGTGATGGTCAAGCTTCAGGATCTCCCTGATGTGATCTGCAGCTGTGGTCTAGCGGCCTCTAGGTCTCTCTACATGCTCATCCCTAAGCCTAGGACTCCAAGACCTCTCTCTATGTCCTGAAACTCGGTCACCCTGTTCCCTCTGTGGTGACTCATCTCTGGCTGACTCTGTATGGGAGTTCTCTCCTCCATGCTCCTCACTAGATCAAGGAGATACATGACCCTTGATGGAAGGGACTCTATCATGTCTACTTGCATGTCCTCCTATTGATCCTCCATGTAAAGCGGCATTAACATCCTAAAGAGTCTACAAAATATGGGGCAGGATGACTGCTACAACATGATCTGTGGTGGTAAGTCTAGGTCTATGTGAAAATACCCCTCGTACCATCTGCACCTCTTACACAGACCAAGGCGAGAGTTAGTTCATCCTTCTAAGTTTCATTTAGTTTCCATTTTAACTAAAATATGTAATTTCTAAACTAAATTGTTTCCTAGATTTTAAAGTGTGCTAGGTTTAAGGTTCATGTCTCAAGCTTTCTAGTGTTCCCAATCGCCCAAGATTTTGAACCATCGAATTAATACCAAGTGTAACACCCGCTAAAACAATCCACTTGAGACCCAAGAATAACCTAGGATTAGTTAGGAATTTATGGAATAAATTTTTTTATTAAAAGGATCTACAACCGGTTACAAGACAACAGTGTCACTAACAGGTTCTAGAAAATTCTAATTCACTAGAAAATAATTTTCTTTTATTAACAAATATTAGAGGTCACAAGGTCCAAAATTTAGGGTTAGAAGGTTCAATTAGGTTCAGAGGGTAACTCCTCACCATACCCACTCTCTAACAGATTAAAGGTTCAACTTGATTTTCTCACACTTAACCTCATTCTAAAATTACCTAAATTACATGCATTGGATAGGAAATTTCCTCACCTTTCCATTGATATAAATAATTCCTCCTAACTCCTCATATTTTTTTAGTTATGGGCGGCGGGCCTTGGGTGAAAATTTTCCCAAGAGCGGGCTCTGGGGCCTGGGTGAAAATTTTCCCCAAGGGTGGGTTGGCGGGCTGTGGGGAGACTTTTGGAAAATTTCTTGCGTGGGGAGAGAAATTTTTTTCCCATGCACCCATGGGTCCGTAACTCCATAAGGGACACTGACGCCTCCCAATGCAGTCGCAGGGAAAGCGGGGCGGCGAGAGACATTTTTAAAAATCCTCTCGAGTGGGACGAAAATCAACTTTGTGCCCATGCTCCCGCAAGTCTACAAGGGACACATGGCATCTCCTAAGCCAACGTGGGAAGGTAGGTGGCAGGAGAAAATTAGTTTAACACCCCGAAGGGCTAAGAGGGTAACATTCACCCGCGCCTCCACCGGCACCTTGCGATGTCACATGGTGGCTCCTGATTGGCTACTGGACAGGCGGGAAAAAGTGGGGAAAATTTTGAAAATTTTCCCAAAATTTTCTTAAATGTAAAATGGAATAAAGGGACCCTCTCCTCCACCAATGCCTCGTGATGCCACATGGCATCACCTGATTGGCTATGGGTCGGCGGGGTAGCGGAGAAAATTTAGAAAATTTTCCCAAATTTTCTGGAAGAGCTAAGTTAAAAAGAGATCCATCCCTCCACCGATACCTTTTTGTGCCATGTGGAAACCTTTGGGATTGGTTGGGTGTCGGTGAGCAGTGGGGAAAATTAGAAAAAAATTGAAAAGTTTTCCTAAGTGCTAATGGAAAATTCGGACCCACGGGCCTTCCAGGAAATTTTTCCCAAACATTTTTTTAATGCCAAGGAAGAAAAACTTCAGAAGGACATAAAATTTGATAGAGAGATCATTTTTGGGAGAACGAGGACTTTCTCAAAATCTCTCGATGTCCTCTTTACTCAGGGATCATTAATTTTTTATTTTGATAAAGTTTAGGGTGTTAACTTCGTGAAAACGTTTTGTAGGCTTTTACAGTGCAAACTGGTAAAAACAAACTTATTAAATTTGTTTAATTTTTTCTTGTCCCTCTCTCACCATGTCAAATAGACATGGAGAATTTTTCTTAGGTGGATTTATGAAATATTTCAAGATTCAATTTTTCTGATTGATTTTCAATTTGAACACTTACATTTCTTGACAAAAACGACTACAAAATGGTTTGAGTCCGATTTTGCTAAGTTTTCTAAGATAATCCTTAAGTGTTAATGTCTAGATGAATTTGACTAGATCTTATTATGCCCAAATTAATGTTTCATTTGTTATTTCTTTGTTACATATTCATTCTGTGCATTTGGGATTAAATAATTGTCAATTTGAAAATGCAAGATAGAGATCAAATTTTAAAAGGTCTATTTGCCATTTTCTTCTTCCAAGTATTAAAATGTGTTCCAATCCTAATCTAGCACATTTAGTTGATTCAATTACCCCAATATTTCAAAACTACGGTACATCTCTGATTTCAAATTTTCACATATTTCAAAAGAAAGAGTTTTGCACTTCCTTTATATGCAAATCTTCCTTTCAAACAGAGATTACAACTCACATCTAGATGATTAAATCCAATACAATGATACAATTTGAGGAAGGTTATGCAATCCTTTATTTATTCCAAAAGACAAATTTATAACTTCCTTCTTTTATTCTTTCCAAAAACATATATTATATACAGGCGGAATAATACATTTTTTTCTTCTCACGTGTTTCACTTTTCCACTTTCCAAACATGGGTTTCATAGTGCATGCTAAACACAAATTTCCAATGGAATAATATCATATGGACAAGACAAAACCACATCCATTAATTCAAATGAAACTCTTACAACCTCCTTTCCATTCGATTTCAAAATACAACATACAAAATACGTATCATTCTTTCCAAAACAGAATACAGAGTATAACTCTTTTACATTTCAAATTTCAACTTTCATTGTCAATACAAAGTATCTTTCCATTACAATTAATACATAGATCATCCACTTCAAGTGGGAAAGGGGCTAAAATAATATTTCATTTCACAAGGGACTGTCAAACTGTCTTTATCTCAGATCTAGAGAAACAACATGCAGATTTCTCATTCTCCCAATTTGATCACAACAAGAGTAGGGGAAAGGAAATGATCTCCACCCAACCAAGACATCCAATGAAGAGGAGAAGCCATCTTTCTCATTGGACCCTGAGCCCCAACCACAACGTAATAAAATATGTGATCTAATTGTTAGGAATTAGAGAACAAATATGCGGAAACAATTCCTCAAACCACACCAGTAGGAAACTATATAGTAGAATTATACTTCCAGAAATATAACAACATAAATGAATAATGCACAAAAGAAGACAAGACAAGATTTAACATGGTTCACCCAATGTGGGCTACGTCCACCAAGAACTTGCTCATATTTTATTATCAACAAGAGTAAAACAACTCTCATAGTCTTCTCTCAGTTATGAACTCACAACATAATTCCAAAGATGCTAAACCACATCTAAACCACAATTAACACCCAATTGCATAACCTTGATCACTCTTGATCATCTCTTGATCATTAAGACTCAAGACCTCTTGAACACTCAAGATATATTTAAGATACCCTAACACATCTATTTATAGGATTAAAATCCTCTTAAGAAGTCCTAAAGCCGACCCTAGAAGTTTGAAGTCGCGATCTTTCAACTTCTCATGGCTGGAAAAATGTCCCGACGTTAACAACCAATTAACAACATGTTAATAACAACATCGCAATAAATGTGCATACGCGACTCGCACAACAACATCACATAGCATACGACTACAAAATGCTCCTAAAGTCTCCAAACTTAACCGTTCGAGCTCCAACACTTCAACATTGATTCAAGAAGACTAAAAATAGGCTCCACACCCCAACAATATCCCACTTGGAGACTGTTTCACTAAGAAAAGTTCTTAACCCTTCATTATCAACTATGAAGGCCAATCAAAGTTGAACACAACTTCAACTTCTCCCTTGTGACCGCCTTGGTCATCATATCCATAGGATTCTGACTGGTATGAATCTTTCCCAGCTTCAACTTATCTTCTTCCAAAGTTGTCCTGATGAAATGATATCTCAGTTGAATGTGCTTCGTCCTAGAGTGGAAAGTAGAGTTCTTCACCAAATGAATAGCGCTCTGACTATAATTGTGTAGTCTCCCAAATTTCTGCTTATGACCCAACTCATCAAGCAACTGATGTAGCAAAATCATCTCCTTGCTTTACTCTGTGGCAGCAACATACTCAGCCTCTGTAGTTGACAAAGCCACAACCTTTTGTAATTGGAAAATCCAACTCACCACCAACCGTATAGACATAACCTATCGTGCTCCTCCTACTGTCCAAATATCCTGGCATGTCTGAATCTACATATCCACGTAATGTAGTGTCTGATCCACCAAAACACAATGCTTCTCTCATGGTCCCTCTCAAATACTAAAGGATCCACTTTACTGCCTACCAGTGCTCTCTACCTGGATCACTCATAAACCTACTCACTACTCCCACTATATGGGAAATGTCAAGCCTAGTGCATACCATAGCATACATCAAGCTACCAATTGCTAATGAGTATGGTACCCTGGACATCTGGATTCTATCCTCCTCAGTCTTGGGACTCTGCTCCTTTGATAATTTAAAGTGACTTGCTAAAGGAGTACCAACCGATTTAGCATCCTACATACTAAAACTCCCCAAGACCTTCTTTATGTACTCTTCTTGAGATAATACCAGCTTCCTCTCCTTCAAATTTTAATTTATTCTCATACCAAGGATTTGTTTTGCTACCCCCAAATCCTTCATAGAAAATGAGTCACCTAGCTACTTCTTGAGTACCTTTATTTCCTGCATGTTCTTCCCTGCAACAAGTATATCATCTACATACAGGCACAAAATAATATAACTACCATCAAGAAACTTCTTGATGTACACGCAATGGTCTGAGTGACACCTGTAGTAACCACCGCTCTGCATAAAACTATCAAACTTCATGTACCACTATCGTGGAGCTTGTTTCAGGCCATACAAGCTCTTCTTCAATTTGCACACTAACCTCTCCTTCCCTTTGACCTCATAACCCTATGGCTGCTTTGCATGTACAATTCCTCCTCCAACTCACCATGAAGGAATGCAATCTTCACATCCAATTGTTCTAAGTGTAGGTATTCTACTGTAACTAAACCAAGAACAGTCCTAATAGAAGTCATTTTAACAACCGGAGAAAAAATTTCATCAAAGTCTATACCTTTCTTCTGTGAAAATCCTTTGACCACCAACTGGCCTTGTATTGTTTCCTTCCTCCATCTTCCTCTTTGATTCTATACACCCACTTGTTCTACAATGCTCTCTTGCCCTCGGGTAGCTCCACCAGATCCCAAGTCTGGTTTTCCATAAGAGATCTATGCTCTTCATCCATGGCTGCTCCCACTTCTTCCTGGCATCCACCTGCACTACTTCCTCAAAGCACTCTATCTCTCCACTGTCAGTGAGCAATAAATAATTCAAAGATGGAGTAAATTGTTTAGGTTCCCTTCTTACCTTAGAAGACCTTCTCACCTCATGAGTTTGGGGTTCTTGATGAATAGGTACCTGAATCGGGCCGTGTGTCGGAACATTTTGTTCTGAACCGGCCCCTTGGACACTTTGTTGTCCGTAATGTCCTCTAACACTATGTATTCTTTCTTTGATTCCTTTTTTTTCCTACAACTGATCTTTATACATGATTTTTTCATTAAAGACAATATCTCTAGACCAAAATATTTTCTTTTCTTTAAGACTCCAAACATGGAAACCAAAATCATCTTCACCATATCCAACAAAGGTGCATTTCTCATAATTAGTCTCTAACTTGGTCCTATCATCTTTATCAATGTGAACAAATATCTCACTTCTAAATACTCTAAGAAATGAGTAATCAATTTTCTTACTGACCAAGCCTCCTCGGGTATACCTCCATCCAAAGCCATAAGGGTCCTCTTGTTAATCGGATAAACAATGCATTACCGCTTCTAACCAAAACATGAGTGGCAGCCCCGCATGTAACCTCATGCACCTAGCACACTCCTTGATTATCCTGTTCATTCTCTCTGACACTCCATTTTCCTGTGGAGTATTTAGAACTGTTCTTTTCCTGCGGATCCCATTTACTGAACAGTAATCAAGAAACTCATTACTACAATATTCCCCTCCATTATCTGACCTGAGACATTTCAAATTGAGACTTTTTCATTCTCAACCAAATATTTCCATCTTTTGAAAGTTTCAAACACATCATATTTATTTCTAATGCAATATACCGAAACTTTTCTAGTTGCATCATTAATCAAAGTGATATAATAACATAAACCACCAATAGATTTTACCTTAGCTGGCCCCCATACATCTATATACACTAACTCCAACTTACCCTCTTTCCCGGTAGGTCCAACATTGAGGAATCTCACCCACTTCTATTTCCCGTAAACACAATCCTCCTCGAAGTCCAAATCTAACTCCTTTAATCCAAGGGAAACATGTCCTTTATAATTTGCATGCCCTTATGACTCATATGACCGAAGTCTCTGGTGCCACAAAGTTGCATATCCATCTGTAGTAACTAAATTACAATAATCAACACCACTGGTTAAATACAAAGTACCGGTTTTCTTACCTCTTGCAACCACAAGAGCTCCCTTAGTAACCTTCCAAGAATCCATTGTAAAACTAACCGTACAGCCATCACTACCCAGCTGTCCCATTGATATCAAGTTCCACCTCAACTTAGGCACATGCCTGACGTCCTTAAGTAGCCATGTGTTCCCATTTTGCATTTTCACCTGAACACAACCTTTCCCTACTATGCTGCATGGTTCATCATCACCAAGATATACATGTCCAAAATCACCTTAAACAAAATCAGTAAAGTAATGTCTATGTGGGGTGGCATGGAAAGAAGCCCCTGAATCTAACACCCAAGATTCAACAATATTATCTAAAGAAAGAATTAAGGCATCCTAACAAACATCACCTCCTACCGAAATTTACCTCTTTAGTTTCCTTCTTCTTGTTCTTCTTATCCTGAAGAGCCCAACAATCTTTCTTAGCATGACCAACCTTCCCATAGTGCCAACATTCTAACTTACTCTTGGACTTTGACCTTCCATGATCATTCAACTTCCCATGGTTGCCTTTCCCTCTATTCTTTCATCTCCCTCTACTTTCCACCATCAAAGCATTTCCAGAAGTAGAAGAATCTCGGTGCTCTTCCTTCACATTTCCTCACTTAAGATCACACCTATTACATCCTCAAACTTCATCTTTGAGTTATTAGAGACTAAATTACTTACAGCCATAACCAAGTTATCCCAGCTATCTAGCAAGGAGCACAAAATCAAAAAATCCCTAACCTCATCATCAAAGTCAATTTTTACCTAGTTTAACATACTCACAACCGTATTAAATTCATTCAAATGATAAGCAACAAAACCATTCTCAGACATCTTCATATTAAATAACTTTTTCATCAAAAATATTTTATTAGAGGCAGAGGGTTTTTCATATAACTTCCCCAATGCACTCATGAGACCTTCCATGGTCTTCTCCTATGATATGTTGAAAGCAACTGAAGATGCAAGGCATAAATGAATTTCCCCGAGCACCTTTCTATCTAGCAACTCCCAATCCTCATCCGACATGGCTGTAGGTTTCTTTGCTTTTCTAGCCAAAGGAACATGGAGGTCCTTCTGATATAAGTAATCCTCCATTTGCATCTTCCACAAACCAAATTTCTGCCCATTGAACTTATCAACCCTCGATCTTCCCTCATCTGCCATAGCTCCCACTCAAGCTAAACTTTCCCTGTGATTTACAACTTCAGATTAAAAACCACCAAAGCTCTGATACCAATTGTTAGGAATTAGAGAACAAATATGTGGAAAAAATTCCTCAAACCACAACAGTAGGAAACTATATAGCAGAATTATACTTACAAAAATATAACAACATAAATGAATAATACACAAAAGAAGACAAGACAAGATTTAATGTGGTTCACCCAATGTGGGCTACGTCCACCAAGAACTTGCTCATATTTTATTATCAACAAGAGTAAAACAACTCTCATAGTCTTCTCTTAGTTATGAACTCACAACAAAATTCCAAAGATGCTAAACCACAATTGACACCCAATTGCATAACCTTGATCACTCTTGATCACCTCTTGATCATTAAGACTCAAGACCTCTTGAACACTCAAGATATCTTCAAGATACCCTAACACCTCTATTTATAGGATTAAAATCCTCTTAAGAAGTCCTAAATCCGACCCTAGAAGTTTGAAAGTCACGATCTTTCAACTTCCCATAGCTGGAAAAAGTCCCGATGTTAACACCAATTAGCGATGTTAACAAATGGGAGATCTATGCCAGGTTATGAAAAAGACCCATATCCTAACAATTTGGTTACCACAATACAGATCGACCATTTTGAAATGCAATCTCCAGAAATAAAATATTAGATTTGTTTAATTCTTTTGTAATGAATGGAATAGTTTCTTTATTGAAATTTTGGAGACATCTATATGTATATATACGATGAAAATGGATTTATTTATTTTTATGAATATGGATATGAAATTTAAAGTATCTCAAAACGTTAATATATGCATTTAAGATTTTGGAATGTATAGTTAAAAAATTATTGTAAATTGAATTTTTTATAAATTTATTTATTTTGTTTTTGAAAAGAATTATTTATAAATAAAATTAAATATTTTTAAATAATAATAATTTATATTATTACAATTAATATAATCTATATGTATTTGTAGACACCTATTTTTGGTACATATCTAATTAGTTTTCATAGTGTTTCGATATTTGTGTTATTGGTGTTATTGATAATTGTGTTAGTATTGTTCCTTGTATTTTTGTGGCTTGGGGACACATTTGAATATGTATTGATCCTTGACATTTTGTCTTTTTTGTATCACTACTATGTTCTTCCTTGTTAGTCCATGTTTTCTTCCCTTTTCCATGTTTTTCCTTTTTCTTGTTACCCCTATTTGTTTTAGACATTAATTAGAACAATATTAGTATGGTTTTAGTTGTACAAAAGTTTACCATTAAGGTTTTGTTTTGTGGAAAGTTGTTTTACACTAACAATTCGCAACTAACCATATTACATTACAATCACTTGTAAATGCATTTAATTAAATCAATGGACTATGCGTTCTGAGTTTAGCTCTAACGTGTTAACCTATTAATTATGTAGATCTAGAAAATGGTTTTATACTAACAAAGCACTACAAGTAAAAGTATATTGTAGACGCTTGTAAATAAATTACACTCAATTTAATGGAATCTACATTTCAATTTTAGGTCCATGTTACTTTAATTATGTAGACATGGAAATTTGTTTTATACTAACAATGCACTACAACTAACCACATTACCTTGCAATCACTTGTAAATGAATTTAATTTAATGCAATGAAGTGCATCTGGTTTAACTCTTATGTGTTAATTTGATTATGTATATGTAAAAATTGTTTTACACTAATATTGCACTACAACTAACCATATTACTTTACAATGAATTTAATTCAGTTTAATGGATTATGTGCTTCCAATTTATGTATGATGCTTGGTTAATTTGATCATGTAGATCCGGAAAGTGACATTACACTAACATTGCACTACCACTAACCTACATTACATTGTAATCACTTATAAATGAAATCAATTCAATAACTTAGACCTAATTGCTATAAAAATATAGTAATTTTAATTACTTGAAAAATGAGATATTAGATTGATATTTAGTTTTGTTTTAATTTGGGAAATAGTTCCTAAGAATTTAGATAGGGCAATGTAGGTCCAAATGTTGAGAAAAAAAACCAAAAATATCTATAGAAATAGAGAAATCATCCTAAAGTCATACCTATTTTTCCAAAATTGTAGTGAAATTTTAAGTCATTATCAATGAATTATATATATAATTTGATGACCTTATTCCCTGATCTCCATAATGGAGGGTATAGGAAGTCCAAGAAATATTATTTACACTACGACACTTGGGTTACAGAAACCCACAATCTTACCAACATATGGGAAACGTGTGCAAGTGAATGCGTGTGTGTGTATATAATCGATATAATGTTGAGATGTAGGAAAGGATAATACAAATGAATACAAATGATTATGTTATAATTTGTGAAGATGTTGAGTTGTGAAATCTCAATCATAGGATATTTGTGGAATGTGTGTGTGTGTGTGTGTGTGTGTGTGTGTGTGTGTGTGTGTGTGTGTGTGTGTGTGTGTGTGTGTGTGATGCCTTCTCAAAAGCATTATACAAGTCTAATCTCAACTATCTAATCGTAGGTATGGTTGGTAATTAAATTTAAGAGGTATGGGACAAGTTTAACTTGTCCCACAAGCCTCCAAAATCAGCCTCCAAGGACAATTCAAATTTCCAAGAAAGTGGAGTGTTTCACACTCAAAATTCAATTCACACATCACTTACATATCTCTTACACATTACTTACACATCACTTATAACACTTTAAATCATGGCCAACAACTCTCATTAATTACCTTCTTATGACATATTTGATTTATTTATTTTAACAATATGATTACTCACAATATTTACACACCATTTAATAATTAATGAAAGGGGAAAAGGCACCACAAAATAAACACATGCAAACATAAACAAAGGGACCAAAATAAAAGAAATACATAAAACCACTTGGTCACAATTAAAGGTGATCCCCCAATGGGGTCCCTAACACACATAAACACGCACAAACAAATAATAGTTACCATGGTGACCTTGTTGAATTCATCGAGAATTCCAATGTGGTTTGTCTCCAATCCCCCAATGTTTGTTGTGATATTTTAACCTGCAAAACACAAATACCTCCTTCAGCCTTGTGGCCATATCAGAACATCCAAAATAATATAAATATAATTTCCAAAATCATTTAGATATATGAATCACAAAAACATCAAAGGAATCTAACAATATCATTTATAGTTTTATTAACAACTATATCATCATCCAATAATTTCCATTTCTAGGTCTACTCACAATATCCAAATATCACAAATCTGAACAACATCCATAATATAACCATGTCAAATAATATATCATCATCAAAATATAAAATGTCTCTAATAATCATCATGCATCATAACTGAATCAAGTCAACAATAATCCATGATCTAACATCTAACATCATACTATAATAAGGTCCATAATCATGTCCATAATAAAATCAACAGTATCATGATTAGTATCAAAAGGTGTCAAAGGGAAGTGGGCACTACACTCACTCCAATCTTTGAAAATAAGTATCACAAAACAAAGGAAGGAGGAGTAGACAACACTCTCCGTGAAACCTTTAACCCATTCAGAGGAGATGCCATCCCGTTAATGTCCCCAAGCCCTAACAAAGGAACCATGAGGGATCTTAAGCAACTTTGGAAAACTTTACAACAAACAAGGCTTCCACAACAACATACATTGTAAACTATTCAACACAACAAAATAACATACTCAACAAGTTTTCAACTTTCTCAAACAACAAAAGGTGTGAAACCAAACCAAATGGAGAAAGGACTATGTGAAACGACCTCATTTTTCCTCCCAAGTGAAGTTGGAGTTTCACCCTAAGCCTTCAAGTGCACAAAAAAAACAACACAATATCCTTATCTCTCCCTTGCAAGTATGCAACTATATAACCATGATTTCCTAAATTCACTCCCCATAGGATAAACTCCCAATCAAATTCCCACAACAATTCATGCCGCACAACTCTCTTTTCCCTCCCCAATGTTCCCACGAGTCCATCTCCCACACCCATTTTAAGGCATACTACCCAACCACACAAAATAACATTCACAAAACTCAAACAAACTTAACAAGAACAATATTTCCACATCAACAAACATAATAAACAATACAAAAAAAGAGGAGAGCCTACCTATCCATCAAGCTCAAAGAAAACTTCACTTCACAAGTCTTTGATATCTCCAAGCCAAGCAATTCCCCAAAATCCACTCCATCAAGCTCCCAATTTAAAAAATGACAAAGGAAGAAAAGAACAAGTAACCCCCATTCCATATAAATCCATCAATAAATCAAAATGGAATGTGAGGATGATTTGGTGGCTAAATTTAGGATGCTACTTCATCATTCCTCCATTCCCACACTCAAGTCAACACACCATTCCCAAGAAGATAATAAGCATGTAAGGACTATGAAAAACCCACATGGCACTCAAAGTTGCACACCATGCCTTCTAAGGACAAAATAAATTGATGTAATAAGTAAGTGCAATTATTTTTACTCTTTTACACTCCAAAAATGATAAATAAGTCAAAAATAAACACCCCAACCCATAGGTAGGGTTGTTGGATAAATATAAGAGGCATGGGACAAGCTTAGCTTGTCCCACAAGCCTCCAAAAAGGCCTCCCAAGTCAAATTCCTAATTTTGAAGTTGGGGTGGAGTAACTCACACACAAACAACCCAAAATATCACTTACAACAAGGACCACCTAATCTCATAATTATCTATTTGTCACACCCTAATTTTAGTTAACCAAATAAGAAGGATTAACTTAATTAAGACACAATTATAAATGTTAATAAGGTGACAACAATATTCAAAATTAAATACATATAACACAAAATAAAGGACATATAAATAAAAATAAAAGGAAGACATTTCACCACATGGCAACACATGAGAGGTCACCCTCATGGGAAAACTCCTAACTAGGCATGCAAAAACACCACAATATAACAATAGATAAGTTGTCAAAATTTTGGCCATGTTGCATAAGACCAACATCCTTCCATGGTTGGTCTCCTATCCCCTTTCGATGAATGTGATAAAATGTCCTACAACACAACAAAATACCTCTCTTCCTTTCGTCCGTATTAACAACATCGAGATAATATACATATAAAATCAATAATCATCATTCGAACTAAGTAATTCTATCATCTATCAACATATCAAAATCTAATCCTCTAGAGCATACATTATACTCAAAACATAACATCCAAATAATGCAAATCAAAATACATCGAACTGTCTGCTGTCCTCATCTAGTGTATCATCATAAAAATGTGAATCACATAATGTCAATATTCCAAATATCTACATAGTCCATCATCTACTGATCAAAATATAGTATTAAAATATCTAAATATCGAATCAATAGTAGCAACATCAAAATGAAATATTGTCGAAGAGGAGTGGGCACTACATGTAGCATGTAATTAAAGCAAAATTAAAATTATTTTGATAATTTTACTATGGTATTTTTGTGTTTAAAATGTGGGCATTACAAAACCACAATGTAAAGAAACAATAAAAAAGATAATAGAAGGTGAAGGGCATATATGGATTCAGTTTCTTTAGCATTTTCTTCATATTGATTTTCTAGGCATTGGGGTGATGAGATGGAAAAAGCCAACAATTAAGTGACATTGTTGATTGCAAATGAGAAAGTTTAAATATGATATTGTGGAGGAAATTAGCCCCATTACCGAAGCGAAAGATGAGGTCAAGAGAGGTACCAGATGATGGGCCACATCGAAATAAGTGTAAGATTAGATGTGACGATAGTGTCTTCCTCTTAGTGTATGGATCTGACAAGAAGTAGTGGGTGAAACCTGAGAGACATTGTAGGGAACATTGTTGTAGTGATCCAAAAGGTTCTGGAGATGAGAAATATAAAGTTCCACGTTTTGTTCTTGGACATGAAACTATAAAAATACATAAGAAATACACTTGAGCGTAAATAAGACACACAAATGCTTTTGACTATTTCTCGTCGACAGTTGTCAAAGTGAAAAAATTTATCAGCTAACGTTGGTGGGATTTGACTCTCCGACCTATGAATTTCAACTGCAGCGTCCCCACCAACCATCCTGCGTGTACTTCAGACACATGAAGTGACTCCAGTTTTATTTAAAATGATGTTTTTCAATTTTTTCCTGAAATATTTTGTCTTTTCTACCTGGCTAGCGTGGGAAGCTATTTATGAGTGTTGGTTAAGGATCTCCAAGAAATACACATCATTTTATTAAAATCCATAAGATTTCAATCCACAACAATACGAGAAAGAACAACACATTTGCTCTCTTTGAAAATGAAAAATAATTCCTTTCTCAAAGCATGTGAAACATGGGTCAAGGTCGAAGTTGTTCCCAGCTAATCCCCTAACAAGATATATGTTGCTAGTGGTAAGTCTCGGGTCAAGAAAGATGAATCTTTTTATGAATAACCAAGGCTTAATTATTTTATATTTTATATTGAGATATCTCTCTATAATCAGTAGGGGCTTCATTCTTTTATTCTACTTCTCACAAAAAATTGACAAGTAATATATTTTCATCTTATAATTTTGTTAGAAATTGTTTTCATCAAATTTACAATTAAGGAGAAATATACTTAACAAAAAAGACCATTCTAACAAATAATAAACTACACAACACCATTTATCATTAAAAAACTTCATTATTTTTCAATCTTTATATAAAATTCAATAATGATATTTTTATATGTTCAATGATCCCTTATAAAAAACCACCAACATTTTGTCTCTTAACAATACACATGCTTCTTATATAATATATGTGTTTTTAAAAAAACAACACAATTAAAAAGAGTTTTTCCTTTAATACTCTAATAACAACGGTTCACTTTTGTCCCAAAAGCATATCAGAAAAATCAAAATTTTCTTTTGTTTTATTTTTTGAAATGCATGGTTTTATAAGAAATAAAAATATTCTTACTCTAAGCTTTTCTATCGCAGTTCTATTTTATTGGTGGTTTCTTCTATTTCACACACACACTGTAGGACAATCACATTCTACTCTGCCTCCAACAACATTTTAATCTGTAACATCTAAATTCTTTTACTTTTCATTTACTCTCAATTTTCTTAGATATGCTAAGTCACAACCAGCTCGAATATTATAAGAGACATTCTCACAAATGCACAAATTTTAGACAAGAAATTAATTACCTTTTGCTTGCATTTAATCTATATTTATAGATCTACAAAAAGATGTTTCCAAACATAGTCAGTGCATATTGTGCAAATTTAATCCACCTACGAATTTTTTAATTGATGCTCTGTGGGTGGTCTGTGCGAACCATATTTCTGCCCCTCAAGAGCTTCCAACTTGTATAGATATTAAGCGAAACTTCTTTTTTAATAAGCTAGAAGCTCAACAAGAATGTCTGAAGTATTTCTTCATGTATGAAGATTGTATCTTTTGTTATTTTATTTGGCAACAACTTTCGTCTCTGTACATTTCGTGGTCCTTTAAATTGTTATAGATTATTCAGTTTTTACAAATTTCTCTTTTAATAACCCAAAAGTTATAAAACTAGAATCGTACAAATTTAACACGATAGATACCCCTTTTAACGTTAACTATACTTAAAATAAAATAAATAAAATAACCACCTTCCATTCAAAAGAACACTTTTAACTCAGAAACATTAAAAATGGCCTGAAGCATGGGATCACACAACCAGAAAATCCAGCAGAGTACACTAAAAGGGCCGCCTTCTTATGTATTCGTTTTGTGATGGGCTTTTTTGAAATTAATATGAATACCCATTATTAATAAATCCCATTTTTAAAGAAATATCCAATTATTTATTTAGGATTGCAGACATTTAGAGATTCTTTGAATCGTTTTAGAATAATCGGTTTCAATTGACAAATAACATCCCCATGCAGTGGCGGATATATCCAAACACCAAATCACCATGTCTGAAAAAACAACAAACAGTCCTAGTCCGAATAAAGTGGGCGGAGTTCCATATGAATTATCCATGACAGTGAAGGCAGTCTTTTTCTATATCACCAGGTACCGCTACTGGTCGTCAATCTCAGGGTGGCTCACATTATTCTCGAAAAAAAAAAAGCAGAACTCCTCCTGAAATCCAAAATGTAAAACAATTACATGTGTTAATGCAGTCGAACGGATGATAACCTGATCTATATAAAAAATTAGATGAGTGCCAGCTACAAAAAGTAGATTACCATTATTTACTGGAGAGGTGGGCATTTGAAGCCATCTGGAGGGGTCATGCCACACTGAACTAAAAGCTCGAGAGCGAGTGGAAGGATAATGTTGACATTAAGAAGCTTAATCCGAATAGTTGTACACAGACAGAGTGCTGCTTCTATCTCCAACAGTCCTTTCAACAGGGGACAGCACTTGTTCACAACGGGATCTCCGAGGCCCACATGAACCAGCCCACCAAGAACATCAACGCAGGCTCCCAGCTTCAACGCATTCAAAGGACACTTGCCGGTTGTCGGTGCGGGTGTTGTTCCTGGAGGAGGGGGACAGTTAGGTGTGCTGTATGCAACCACTGGGTGAATGGTTGTAGAAATCGAAATCATAAGCATCACCAACATTGCTGCAGCCTTCCTCATTGTCATCTTGATTAATTAAGACGAAAGTTAGGAAGAAAACAAGCTGGGAGTTCAGGGATGTAATCGATGAGTGAGTTAGAAGGATTTTATAGGATGAGGGGGACTACGAACCACACAACTGGACAATGTAGTCACGGGAGTTATTGCAGAAAACCATGTTTCTGCACGTGAAATGGAGTGTAGACAGAGTGTTATATTCTTCTTCGTAAGCCCACGACGAAGCCTCGTCTTATATTAAATTATTATTGTAACACTACGTACATAAGCCATTGTGCCCGAACGTGTCATAGATATCACTTGCTATTAAATTTGTCTCTATATATACTATTTTGTTGTTAGAAAGTGTATCGTTCCAGGGCATCAGTTTTGTGAAAAAAACAAAATAAAAATCCACTAAAAGTATAAATCCCCGAATTTGGAGGTGAATTGATATCTGTTTGCGAATAAATAAATAATTAAAATCTGTTGGGATAAAGAAATGAAATTCATATATTTAATAGATTAAATAATGGCTATATTACTAAACATAAAACAGGTCAACTATTCACAATAATGCAATTGTAATGGGATCGTGACATGAGAGTCAAACTAGCCCAAAGGTGTTGGAGCTGTTTACAAAATGACATTACCCCTCAATATATAAAACATATTACACAATCTATAAATTAAACTTGTAGTGCCCTACCTAACAACATGCCATTGCAGGGGTGTATTAGCTAACATATTAAATAGATCAGGAAGAATGGCACATCCTAAACACCTTTTTCGACTTGTCATAGTCCCTGAATAATAAAACAAGCACATTATTTGAGGTTCAAGGCGTTAGTGACGTGAAACTTGAGAAAATGTTTGAAATTTAGTAGTGATTGGATAGAGACAACGAGTGTAACCTACACTCAAAATTAAATAAACAAAACCTACGAGAACCGTGCTAATGGAGCTCCCACTTCCGTACAAAAATATGTCACTTTCTGGTCTAAAATCAACCTGCGACTTAAGATAAGTCTTATCTCGATTACTCCTCATTTTAATATCTTCAAACTGACTAAACTGGATTTGTATTTGTTTCCTTATTATATGCAGAAGATGAAGAAAAGCTTGAGGATTAGGAGAGCTAAAGTTGGGGCTAATGCCTAGCTATTCTTGATTTAACTTCTTCTACATCTAAACACCTATGCCATGTGTAATGTATCCACTATAACACATTTTCCTACTCTTTCTTTTATTTATGAGTGGTTGTTGTATTGTTAAGACATTGGAAGTTCCCTTCTTCTTTTCCCATGTTTATCTTTCCAAGATTTTCCTCTTTCACTCTTCCTTTGTTTCCCTTCCTTTCCTCCACATCCTCCACAAATCCCTTCCACACGTAGGATGGAATAAGATATTTGGAACAGGGCGTGGGCATCCATCAAATCATAGTTAGAAATGGTTTTTTCACAAAATGTGGTTCCAGACTGCTATTGCAGTTAGGAATGCCCTAGTAGATAGGTATGCAAAATCATGTAGGCTTATCTACATGGCCATGGCCTAATGTGTATGAAAAATGTGGAGGTGTATATAGGGTATGTGAACTATTTGACTAAATGCTTCAGTTATGATAACAAGATATTCTCAAATGGGGTTGTTTTAAAGGCAATGGAAAATTTAAGGCAAATGCATTTGGAAGATGCACTCACTGATTGTTATATATGTAACTTAGGGCTGGGATACCAATACAAAGAAAACTACTCAAATGTTTCAATGCCTATAAGTGATTATAAGTTTTGGAATGTAACGGTATCAATCACAAATACACAAATGAAAATGGGTTCATTGAAGGCCATGCTTGTTGGAAATGTGCAAAATGGATTCATGGAAAAGGAATCATAAAATTTCAACCAAACTATTTTCCCCATTCAAGCACCATGGTGAAAATTCCCTAGCTGATGTCTCTAGCAAGCATCGAGAAAAAGGTATGGATCTCCCTTCCTCTTGTAGTAAAATACACACTTCTTCATTTCTTGTTTTCTTTTCTTTTATTTATTTATTTTTAAATAAATATGTTGGATAGTTGATGATGCAAAAGGAATTTGTGAATTCAATTTAACCATGTCCGAATATATATTTAAAACATAGGAATGTTTGATCTCGAAAACCATGTGCATGGGGCACCAATCCAAGTTGTAAAAAATAAATTAAAGTCTCTTGTATGATCCATGTTGACCTAGGACATCATAAAGGCCCTTAACAAATCTAAGAAATTTATTTTGATACCTTAACATGATGATCCTTGAAGCCATTTAACACTTCGGTCATGCTCGCGACATTCTCGTCATAAGAAAATGTGGTTAGTTTTGGTGTGCACTTGGCGTTTCGATATGGGAAAATATTGAAAACCACCTCTACCTACCTTTAGACTATGAAGAGGAGAATTGTAACCATCTCTTGGTTCAATGAAAATTATTTTGAGATTGGTTTTGTTAATGGGTTTTGTGGCCCACTATTCGATGTGTGACAAGAGTTATGACGTTGCTACAATAAATAACCCTAGATTTACCTTGGTGTCTTGAGCATTGATCATCATAATCACCTTCTATTGGATGCGATGAATTCTCTATATACATGTGAGTTAGAAGTAATAATTGAACTTTGTGTTTGAAGTTAAAATGAGTGTGTTCGAGGCCTAGTGTATAAGCACTTTAACCATTTTAGCTAGCTTTCACAAAATTGAAACTTTAGATCAACCAACCTTCTAAGGGCCTCATTCGACTACTAACAACTCGTGGAACATTTTTAAATGTTGTCTCATACTTTATAGAGTATGAAATTGTCAATTTCTTATATGAATGGTTTCAAAAATTATAATGTTTTCTCTCTATTCCTTCGTCTCTCTTTGGAAATAATTATGAAATGTTGATTGGTTTGAAAATGTAAATGGGTTAAAAATGTATAGGCATTTGAAGAGAAATTAAAATGGATGCATGATGTATGTGGTTATGATATGGTGAATAGAAAAGAAAATGATTTCAGCACTTTCTTTCTCTTCTTTACTCTCTCTATAATCAAAAAAGGTTAAAAAAGGAATGTGAAAGTGTGAATGTGTGACTGAAATGACCTCTCTCTCTCTCTCTATCTCTTCTCTGCCTTCATTTGAATTTCTTGAAATGATGATTGCATTATTTCGTGCTTGAGTGTAAGGGATTTACATACTCAGTTCTAGGACTCACGCAACATTGGTTGCAGGTATTCAGAATGAGAGAATTTTTTGATGTGATATGTTATAATTAATGAGTTATCATTGTAAAGTTATATTTATCTTGCAATACATGTATTACCATAGAATAATGATATGTTTGTTGTTCGAAAATTTGATTCTTGTGGAATACCAATGTGGTATATTTTATATGTCAGTTGTCAGTTTTACTCAATGTTTTACCTATGCTATAAATATATTAAACTAATCCTTTGCTATGTTAACTATTGGTTTATTTCCTTAACTCACAAATGCTAGGTAAAATCTCATCTTATCAAAACTAAAACAAAAATAAATAAATAAATAAATAAACAAATGAGCTATAATGCCTATTGTACTTCCTCCTCCCATTTGAATCTTTCTCCAAGGTATAAAAGATTGATCATGGAAATAAAATACTTGATCTCATTAATCCTCTTCATGCTTTGCACATAAGACGTCTTATTAAGAACCGTTTCCTTGATATTTTATGATGTGGTTCATATATGTTCTAAAACCTATCATATTGGGACGAGTTAGGTGATCATGTCTAGGTGTTACAAGTCTGACCATATCTTAAATACGTTAACCCTCCCTTAGGCATAATTTCCCTTCGTACCCTAGTGGGGGCCAAATCCTTCCAAGATAATTGGTCGTTGTACCTATGATCGATCTCTTGTGAGATATAAATTATGTGAGTGGAGACTATGTTTCAAATTACTTGCGTATTTACTCAACAATTGAAATAGGTACTTAGGAGTCTTTTGTAATGCTTAATATTATTTGGGATATCTCTGTTAGAATATACACTTAATACTTGCATGTCTAAGAGAAATGAAATGAGTTGTCTTCTGCATGAATTCATACTCCCTGTAGTCTTAAATCCTTAAGTGTTATATAGGAATAAATATGTTTCAAAATGATTTATACATGGCCAAAGTAATCACGTAAGTGAAGTTAGGTAAAAAGGGTAACTAAGATTAATCGATGGAATGCCCGCTACGAAAAATGAACACCTTTGAGCGATGTCAAAACCAACCAAAATGTCAAATGTTATCATAAAATGAAAGTAATAAAGTAGAGTTTCACAACTAATACAACAACCTAATAAATCAAACAACCAAATATGATGCATGATCACATACATTTTTTGCATTAATATGGATTAGACAATGATGGTAATGAAATATTAATATGTAGCCTTGGGAATGGGATAACTTCAGCTGTAGCCAAGGTCTTGTGAGTTAAGGAAATTGCACTCTACTGGGAATTGTGAAAGTTAGTAAAAACCTTGGCATAGATAGGAATATATTAAACCTAGAATCACTCAAGAAGTAGAATGTATGGTCAAACATGTTATTAACCCGTTGCTATTGATATTAAATCATTAAGATGATGGAACAAAAGTAGTCTGAAATGTGAAATTCATCATTTAATTCAAAGAAAAATATCTATAACGGAAACACAAGTGTAATGTACCCTTCCATGCGCAATATAATTGTGAAAATATGAATTCCTAATTTGAGCAAATGGATTGTGAATAAAGAATGATACAACTTGATTAGTTAACTTGCATAGTTGGTTGTAATAACTTGAAGATTAAACGAGTGTATTGTTAGTATTAAACAATGCTATGAAAATGAACCAAGGATATGTTTTCTATTGATCTAGTAACCTTCCTTTTTCTTCATGTGAATTTTCCTACTTGAAACGAGAGTATTTTTCCAAACCAAGTAAACACGGCTTGCTCAAAAAATCCTTAAGTCAAATATTAGAAGTCTCATGTGTGTATCTACATTCCTAATCATAATCAAGCTATATAAAGTTATCTCCATAAGAGAAACGAGTAAATTCTAAA
Organism: Taxus wallichiana var. yunnanensis; assembly: GCA_018340775.1. NCBI lineage: Eukaryota > Viridiplantae > Streptophyta > Pinopsida > Cupressales > Taxaceae > Taxus > Taxus wallichiana. The sequence goes on along the minus strand of CM031243.1, from coordinate 429,436,271 downwards.
GGAACCTTGATAGGTGAAATGTTAAACAAAAACATGAAGCCTAGTTGTAAAGGAATGAAGGGTCCCATGTTATTTGTTCTTCAGACAATTATAGTCAACCAAACAATTTTTGAGAAACAAACCTTTAACATAATAATTTAATATTAGGAGACTCCTAGTTGTTTAAAATGAATTTATTTAATAAATGAGCTATGGATAACTAATGGAATTGGAGAAAGGAACCATCCACACATTCTCCGTTAAAGACTAATCCACTACAAAATAAAGTAATTGAAGTTTGAAATATAGGAAATTTTAAACCTTATGTGTTTAATACTTTTGATAACTATAAGGTCATATAATGGAAACCTAAATGTAATGAATATGTAAACCATGAAAAGGTCATGTACTTGAGTATGCCTATCCTGTGTTTCTTCTTACTATAATTGGGTCATTACCTTGGTTTACGTCGGTTGAGTAACAAATTTATGTGTACCCTATGTTATCCTACTGTATGAGTGAGTTCATGTTTATGTAAGTGTCCTACATGTGATGTCGAGTTTATTTATTTGGATCCCATGTGGTATTGTGTAGCGTTAATTAAAGTAAAAACAAAATTATTTTGATAATTTTAGTGTTGTTTTCTTGAGTTTAAAATGTGTGCATTACATATTGTATTAGAGCAGAGGTTCATGCTCTCAAACCTCTGGGATAGATTGAAGTTGTGATATTCTAGATGGTGGTGGTGGAGATGGTAAGATTAATGTGATATATGTTGTGATGTGACAAGTGTTATAATTGTGATATTATCAATGCATGTGTTGTGCATGTCACTTAGTGCATATTTGCTATCATGTTGATGTGATTGTGATGAGAGTATTCACTCTCATTTTTGTGGACTCAATGAGGATTTCATATGTGATGTTTCACCTTTTTTTAAGTGAAAATAATGTTATTGCAGATTACAGAGTGTTGGAGTGTTTTGTTATTATGTGACATGAAGGTGTGTTGATGTGTTGTATGAAAAAATTAGTGTAGAGTGAATTGGATTTTATCATATTGTCTCCACTATTTTGTGATGAATCGTGTGTGTCACAATGTTATATCATAATGGACTATATGTTGTAATATTAGTCATTTTTTAACATACTATAATTCATATATATGTGATGGTTCACTATCATGATTTAGTGGCATATGGTGAACATATGACCCCTATTATAAAGTGGTTGCACTTTGGGTGCATTATATGGTAACATGATTTATTGAAACCCGTGAAAAAGTAACAATGTGATATATGATATATATATACCATGTGTAAGAAGCTATGGTTAATGTGTGTGAATCACCATTGTGTTAGTGATGTAGTTATGTGTTATGTTGTATTCCTCACATTAGATGACCCTAACTAGAGAAGCAACCATCAAGAGTGTATGTGTGGAGAGAGGAAGCATGGACCAGGTTTTCATAATCTTGAGCCAGTACAGTGAGGAAGTGGAGTGTTATATAGATTGAAAACCCACTTCTATCTGTTTAGTATACTTCGAGCTTACTCAATATATTGTGGATTTGCACCACCTTAGGCTCCATTTTTACAAACTAGTGTCACCTTCTCTTTCCTACAGGGTTGTTCATCAAACAATCCTATGTGATTTTGACTATGTTGAGCCTTGTGGGAGTATGGAGGGATGATTCAAATAGAGATGTTGACACTTATATTATTTGATATACTCATTTCTTGTTATATGTATATTTTTGTGAGCTAAGGCTCGATATCCGAGTTCCAGCAACTCAATGAGTACTCCCTGGTGGCATTATGAGGCCACATAGTGATTGCAATGTGTTTTTTTCAATACGTATTTTATTCTTAAATTGATCATTATCTCTTTTCTTGCAAGAACCAACAATTTACTTGATTGATGTGTTCTTATATTTTGGGCATTTTATTTGGTTATTGCACTAATATGCAGATGTTTTTGAACTAATTATGACTAATTAGCCATTTTTTCTTAGTTTTAAACTTTATTTTCATGTTTAAAATGTTATAGGCTTACCTAAGGCTTCGTATTTTTTCCACTTGGCATTTGAGATAGATTGTTATGCTGGTTCAAATGTCATAATGTGTTGGAATAGGGTCATGGGACTCACCATGGAGTTGTTCAACCTATGGACCTGCTTCTTTGTATTGGGGTATTCCCCAAGAGCATTACAGATAACTAGCGGGTTGTTGAACCATGAGTTATTATGTCACTTAGGTGGGGTTGATAGGGATATGTGCCCCTAGAGCCATAGGTGACCCGAACTCATTAAATGGAGAAAGGAGATGGGGCTTTATGGTTGAGTGATCCAGTATTCTTGATGGCACTCTTTGGTTGAGTGACCTGATGTTCTTGATTTCACTCTATGGTTGAGTGACATGATATTATCAATGACACTATGGTTGAGTGACCTAATAGTCTAGATGGGGCTCTATGGTTGAGCGACTTGGATTGGTTTTGGTACTATATTTATTTCTCTTTGGGAGGTAGATGGAGTTCCTTGGTGATGATTCAAAAGGTATATGGAGTTTTTGTGATACTTTAGGAGAAATATGGAGATCATTTTGTGATGTTTTTGAAGTGTGGGAGTTCAGTTATGAGTTATTGTACTCTTGAGTCTTTTACAATTGTTATGATTAAGATTGATGCTCCCCTTGGTTGGTATGGACTATTGTATATTGTATTAGCACTATGTTTATACAGTCATGGTTTTCTTAGGTCATGTGATACATGTTACCTTTGTATCAACATCATGATTCACTCCACATTTGTTAGTCACTTGTGTGTGTTGGATCTATGTTGTGACATAATTGTTGGAAATTATTCCTCTATGAGTGGACTACTTGTTATCATTCCAAAATGGAATTAAAGGCCTCAATGTGATACAGACATGAAATTATATAGCAAGTTGTCTTATATAACAACATACACATCATTATGTTGCTAATAATTTGTGGGGACATATTGAGGCCAATTATTGTTGGGAACCAGGAAGTTAAGAAAATTAAAAATGCTAAACAATGAGTATTGTATATGAGATAAGGAATATTATAAAGAAAAATACTAAGTAATAAAGTAAAAGAGAAATGCCAATCTTCACGTTAAAATTTACTATATTTTCAAAATTAATCAACTCCCTAATATCATTTTCATATAAGTTGTTTTGTTAAATAACATGTATCATTATTAATTTTATTTCTTACCTACCAACATGTCTTAACGTCCATGTCCATCGAGGTATGATGCTAATTATAAAGATGTAGATCCCTACCGACATGGTTTCATTTTCATTAAAAACTGTAATTATGACATATTAACCAGATTCAAGAATGTTATTTCACGATATGTTCACCAATCATAGTCCCATATAATAAAACAAGCACATTATTTGAGGTCTTCCAATTAGTGACATGAAACATGAGTAAATCTTTGAAATTTAACAGTTTTAAGAGGCAGAGAGTGCATCCTACAATTAAAATTAAATAAAAATTTCTTTAATAATCTAATAATGGAGCTCCACCTTGCCATCCAAAAATAGTCACTTTCTAGTCTAAAATCAACCCTGTTTCAAATAATTTTTTACCATTGATTACCCTCATTTTTATCTTCAAACTTATGGATTTGTATTTGGCAGATAAACCAGTATTCTTTATCTAAGTTGTCCTCATCGTAGTTGCTTTCATTTATTATTATATTGCTAAAGATTTTGAGGATTAGGAGAGATGAGGATTCACGGATTTTTAACTTCTTCTACATCTAAAAACACATTTGCAATGTTTAATGTAACATCTATAATTTCATTTTACTTTTCTGCTATGAAATTAACCTTTTATTTCGCAGCATACCTGTTTTTGTATTGTTAACACATTAAGTTCCTTGTTGTTTTCCCATGTTTATCTTTCCAAGATTTTCCTCTTTCACTCTTCCTCCACGTGAGCTTTTTGTTTCCCTTCCTTGTCCTCCAAAACTTCCAACATCCTTGTTCATATGTAGCCTAGAATAATATCTTTGGAACAAGGCATGGGCATCCATCAAATCATAGTGGGGAATGGGTTTTTGTCACAGGATGTAGTTTTAGACTTGTATTGCAATTAAGAATGCCCTGGTAGATAGGTATGTGAAAGCATGTAGGCTAATCTACATGGCAATGGCCTAATGTGTATGAAAAATGTGGAGGTGTATATAGGTTATATGAACTATTTGACAAAATTCTTCAGTTATGATAAGAATATATTCTCAAATGGGTTTGTTGACAATTTTGCACTTGTACAAAAATGGGCAACTCGAAACTTTGTTTACGATGGAAGGCATTGATGAAATGCACCTAACTAGGGGGATGCATTACAGTTTTATTTTGTTTTTAGTTACATCAATTGATTAAATACATGTAATCTACAACTATTTCTCTCGTTTTACAAAATCTAACACCTCACATAGACTGTGATCCATGTTCGTCTCAGGACCAAGGAAACACAAAATACCGTGATTGAAGGACTAATGCATTTCCTTGATGAAGACGAGAATCAAAGTTTAGGTGAAATTTTAAATAAAGGAACAACAAATAGAGTTGTAGTTTACATGAAAGAGAGTTCATTATTAAGTTATAGGTACCTCAAAACTCATTATTTCTACATGTTTAAATACATTTAATTATGTGATTGAGTTATTTATTTCATTATAAAATCAATATCCATCATAAAATATTAATGTAGAAAGAAGTATACAACTTAGTTACATAAATTAATGTTATTTATTCATGAAGAAATTCAATGTTTCCCACACAAGCCATGGGATGTAACTCATAACTACTAAAGAAAGAAGTACATGTGCATAAAGTTAAAATTAAAAGAGTATAGAAGAAACCCATCATTGCCTTGGGTTTTCTCATAATCTTCTTGCCTCCAGTTCCAACTCCATCTTTCATCCAACTCTTCAAGCAGCTACAATGTACCTGAAAAAATAGAAGGGAAAAAATGACATCAGTCAAGAGCTCAGGGATTGATCTTTACTCATGTACTGTCTAACTTAATGAAAATGGATTTCTTAAATATCAAAAGCATAAGGTACATCAGAGAAAATACAGAATTGATAAAGCAATATTCTATAGTAGCACACATGATTCCCAAAATCATTATAGATCAAGAAAGAGAAAAGAAAATACTATGGAACATAAGAGAGGCCAAAGAGCCTAATTATTTTCTAACTATTTTCTTAAGTGCGTAGGTACAGATTGCAACAAAAGATAACAAAATTCATGATTTAAATTCTTACTAACCGGTAAAAATTGATTTAAGTACATAATAGTATTAAAGGCTACAAGACAACAATTCATTCATGTCTTTCACAATTATCAAGATACAAAAGTACAAGTTATCATATTTGCCACTCAAATATGAATGAAGGTACAAAGTTCCAAAAGATGCATTTTGTTGTATAACTTGGGAAAATTATAGAGTGAAGACATAAAATTCAAAGAGGTAAGTTATAGTGGTTCCATCATGTAGAGTTTTAAGCTGCACAAACATAGTCTACAAAATAAAAGTGAAATTAAATAGTCAAATTGAAAGTGCATTTTAAAATCACTTTTGAAAAAAAGAAATATTTTCTCTACAAGATAAAAGAGGAGTACAAAATGATAGTTATGCTTCACACTACAAGATAAATTAATATCAAAAGGGAAGAAGACACGTTGTTTGAGGCAAAGTGTTCGATGAATCAAAATTCAAACCAACTCGAGAAATAGAAAGTGAAGATCTCAGAGAATATAATGTCTTTTACATTTTTCGAGCCCAAGCTCAAGTGAACCAAATAAATGATATAGCTTTGAAAGTAAATTTCACAAATAATAAAGGCTAGGAAGTGTGAAGAAAGCACAAAACAAATAATCAATAACTTGTATTGTTCATTTGTAAGATTTCAACTACCATTCAAGTTCAACATCAACAATGGAGGGGTACATATGCACTCATCTCAACTCAACTCATCTCAAAGGGTCAGTTCCAATGAACACATCAAATACATGATCAACATGATTCACAAATCACAAAGTACAATTTATTTTCAAGTATGTACTCAAAATCATGATTACATAAAATAAAATAAAGTATAACGTGTAGTAATGAAGAGATATGAAGGAAGTCTACTTCATTCAAAGGATAAAGATAAAACAATTTTGTATAGCTCAAATTGCTTTACATTAATGACCATTACTAGAAAAATAAGGAGTATGTTGCAACAAGAAACCACAGATACAAAGATACAAAAGATCACATCATAAGCAGGTTGTAGTGGTACATGAAATGATAAAAGTATAAATGATCTACTTATCATTTTAGAATAAACACTTCTTAAGAGCTAAGAAATACAAAAAGGACAATAATGGACAAAGAACTAAACTTTCTTAAGATTCAGAGCTATGGAAAGCTCAATTATCAATAAATAAGTATATACAGTCAAATTGTACAAGTAAATCGACTTGTGCAAGTGAAAATTGAGCTTGTAAGCATCCCAAAACAAACAACAAAGAAATGGATACCTGAGCTTCAACATGAAAATAATGACCCATGATAATGTAATAAGGAATAATAACTATAGGCAAAATAAAAGAAAATCATAATCTTTAATACAAAGCCTTTCTGTGTACACAAGAAAGTAGGGCTTCAACATAGTTCATCACTATCGAACAAACACAAATGGCTATAGCTCACATGTCTAGATCTAGGATCTTTGAGTGAGAAAAAAATGTCCAAAGAAACGATACACAACTCAAAGAAAAGTTAGACCAAATTTTAAAAGCAAGAAGATACATACCCAAAAAATAACAACCTTCATTTTTCTCATTTTTTTGAGGTACTAACGAGGTAAAAAAATAATTACCAAGTTCTAGTTGAACTTAAGAAACCCTTGAGTGTAGAGAGGAAAATAATACCCTAGAGTATTTTAAGCGTAGAGAAGGTAACTAGTTTGTGAAATGTAAAGAAACACAAGGGTTTTCAGAATATTAATGAAAAATGGAGCCAAAATCCAAATAGATATGGTTACATGTTCATACAACCAGTCTTACCCTTTTTCAATAGCGGCCAACATTCACTGAAAGATCTCATAGAAGCTCGAATAGCCCATGGTAAATTATGAGAAATGCGCAAATAAAAGTAGCTCAAAACCCAAAGTACGATAGCTCACTGATCGAGCTCGAAGGCTTCAAAACATAAAGTAATGGTGGCCAAAGTAGTATATCCAAGTAGATCAGTGCACACAATGAATAGAGTTCTCAGAAACACCCAGAACAAGAGAATGAAACCCTTGTGGCCGTCGCCATCAAAATAAACAAAATAAAGATCGAAGAGACAAAGATCAGATGCAATAGAAAATAAAGATCTAAATGAAGCAAAAGTCTCTAGGATGGTGGTTATACCATAATCTACAATGTTCTTTTTTCAAAGAGTGATGACTCCTCAATGCAAAATGCAAACTACAGGTCAAGATTGGAGCTCTGAAGGGTTTTTCCATGGTGCCCGAAAAAAAATTTTAGAGTATACTTAGCTCGAAGAGGAGCTCGAATGCAAATTAAAGAATGACCATGATTGGGCCCCTTTTTTCCTACTGAACTCAACATGGGTTATAAGATCGATGATAGAGCTTTCAAACTACCAGATCGAATGAACCACATCAAAATCCATCAATTCAACCACTTTTTCCAACTCTCAGGGGGTAAATGATCGATGATCAAGATTGGATGGCACAAAGATCAATGATAAAAATTCCAACAATCATGTAACCATACCCATCTAGGGTTATAGGGTGTATGTACGTGTCAAATAATGATGAAACCATAATTAGTGCTATGTTTTCATCGAAAAGGACTAACAAAGGGTCAAGAATCATGGGGAGGGGGCCAACACCAATTATTTCTTATAAATCATTGCATTGACTTGACTAAGGTCCAAAACCATATGCTAGAAATTCAAATGTTGAAAACCATTATTCATGCAATAATAACAAAAAAGGGTTTGACAACATGTGTACCAAGGGTCAAGGAAAAAGACTATGGTATATGCCTTAGATTATTGAAAGATTTTGAATGCATTATAGTCTATGCCATCGGTAGTCACGACAATTAAGATCCATGGACCTTAGTGTCATCAAAAATTCTATGTAATAATCAAATAATGTGTCTCAAATCTTATTTTCCCAAATGTTCATGTATGTAACTAAAGTGACCCAAATATCACCAAGTCAAATTGTTATATGTCCATGATAATAGGGGTGTTTATTATTATCTTTAATTTTTATATGTCCTTTACTAATGGTATTCATTTAGTAATTCAAGTTTATCATGATATTCCTACTGCTGCCATGAAATTTATACCTTCATTCATGGGTGAAAATATAATTATCCCTATAGAGCACATTAAATATGTTGCAGCCCTTTTTGTTGTCCATAATATAACTCAAGAAGATGTAGCTTTAAGACTTTTAGCTACATCATTTAAATGATAAGCTTTGCAATGGTATAGAACCAAAAATAGAATATTGTGTGCATTGACAAAACACAAAGGAGGAGGTTTTGGATTGGGAGTATAAGAACTTGGGATGAGTTAGGAGAGAAATTACTGAAGAAATTTCAAGATCATTCTGATCATTTATCTCTCATATAACAACTTTATACAATCAAAAGTGATTTGCATGAATTTATGGCTAGTTTTAACATCTGATTTTCTATAACTTGGGAAAGAATTTCTGCCACTATTAAGCCTCAAGTTGATCATGCACTTTTATACTACCTGAGAGCTTTAAATAGTGATATTTCAACCATGATTCATTCTATGGGAGGAGATACACTCCCGATAGCTTATGATATTGCCATTAAGGCTGAAAATGACCTTATTCAAGATAAAAACTTAACATCAAGGCCTTCAATTCCTGTTATAGTAGATATGTCACCTATTCTGCAACCTATTACCATTATAGAGCCTATTGTTTTAGATTCATAAATGATGTATTCAAGGCTTTGCAGACTATGAGAAATAAGTTAACGTTAATTAAGGAAAAAATTGGCTCATCCTAGTAGGCCTTACCAATCTTCTTATCCAGCAAAATTAACAAAATCAGCAAATAGGCAGCCTTACCAGAAAAATCAGAACTATAGACAACCATATCAACCAATAAAATTTTGTTCCAAAAGGTTCTATTTCATCTAGCATTCTTTTCCCAAATAATATGGTTTCAAGAATGGTGTCAACCATGTAATCAACCTCATTTAGCTTCCTATTATCCAATTACATTCTTGAATATAAGCCTTATTGCAAAACATCACCTAAACATTATTCATGCCTTAAATGGAGGGTGGGCAGGAAGATCTCATAGTAAGAAACCAAAGCAAAACATAATCTAGTCATCTTTAGAGAGGAATATTTTATCGCGGTCATAACTAGGTCTCAAGAAAAGGCTAAGGATAAATATAAATAACAAAATAGACTGTTATGCCTATATTCACCGATAAAACAACAAGTGCATGTCAAAAATAACAAACAACTTTGATGTTCCTTCAAAAACAACAAACAATTTATCTCAAAAAGAGAAGCAAAAATAATTACATCCTGATCTCATAAGACTATTCATACCTCGTATTTCAAAAGATGTTGAAGAAAATATAAATTTTGCTAAAGCTTATGGTAAAACTATAGAATTTTTTTCAAAAGTTGTTTCTTCTTTTAATATTGTTGAGGTAATGAAATATCATAATATTAATATTTCATTGTGGGATGCTCTATGTATTCCTAGACAACAAGAATATGGTTCTTAACAATGGAGCAAGATCATGGAAGGAGGTTAAGTGGATGGTTCAAAAAGTTTTAAATACTCATAATATCAATAAACCACCACCATTTTACCTATATTTTATTATTGGAGATCATTTAGTTCATAACTACATGGTTGAAAGTGGTACCGACAACACACAAAATGTCAAAATTAATTGCAGAAAAATTGGCCCTGTAGTACAAACGTAAAGAGAAGACTGTGTTATAGCTAGATGGAACAAAAACTAACACAATTGGAATCATAAAAAATTTGGAGGTAACTTTACATGCTTGATCAAATGTTACTATCTTAAAGGATGTTATTGTTGTATATTTTCCTCCCTACTTTTCCCTATGTTTATCAAGAGATTTTACAAAAAAGATAGGAGGTTATCTTTCTTCAGATTAGTCATTTTTATTCCTTACTACAAGATATGGAACTAAAGTTACTATAAATTCAGAGCTTCTAACTAGATTTCATATTGAGCCTCATGCTTCAAATGCTGCAACAAATTATGTAGCTTTCGATCAATATGATTTTGATGTTACAACACATGTTTCTTCACTAGATGGTGTTTCTAATTTTTTTATTGATGAAAAAACTCAAGAAGAACATGCTTATGATCCTTTCAAAGAAGTAGAGGAATATTTGTTTGGAAATTATTGCTTGAATGAATAAAATATACTAATTCCCTTATTGTCAAAAATAGAAAAAAATAGAAGGATTGTGAAGCTTCATTTCAATGGAGCCAAAAATGAAAAGGTGAAGGTTTGATGCTCCCTTACCCTACAGATGAAAGGTATTTTTTATCTCTAAGTCTGAAATTTTCATGCACTTATAACATAGTTGAATACCAAATATTAATTCATGGCTTACAATGGGCTAGAAAAAGAGGTATCAACGTGTTGTAAGTTTTTTGTGATTCGAGTTAGTTGTTAATCAAGTGAAAAATTAAATGTGTGTAAGAATTCATTGCTGAAATCTTACAAACATAAAGTTTCAGACTTAATGGAATATTTTGATGTAATTAACATGCAATCTGTTCCAAGAGTTGAAAATAAACATGTAAAAAGATATTTGCAGAAGTTGGTGTTATTTTTCATGTGTTAGAAAATATTGAAAACCATAAAGTACATCCACATATAAAGATGATTATCAAACCTTTAGTACCTGATAACGAAGAAAATTCACAATTTTTTCAAGATGATGAACAAATCTGTAGATTTTTGTAGTAAGAAGTTGAATTTTTTATAGTAAATTAGGAAAAACTATAGAATCTCTATGGTGATTAGATTGTTTAGTTAAATAAGAAAAATTTCCTCAAGGACTTGTCACACTAGAAGATATTTTCAGTTTTGATGATCAGTTAAGAAAGGATAAAGGAAGATTTCAACTCATGCAGATAACTACGAAGAGATCTTGATGGATGATGAAAAGAAACTATTTACTATAAATTTATGTTCCTCATTTGAAAAACAGTCATTTATCAATTTATGTAAAGAATTAAAATATTTTTTTCTTGGAAATACCAAGATCTAAGAGATTTTGATCCCACTTTAGCTTAGCATATAATAGATTTACAACCAAATTCCAAGCCATTTAGGTAGAAACAAAGGCCCGTAAATCCAAATATTTAACCATTAATGAGAAAAGAGTTATCCAAGCTGATTAAATCAAGTATTATCTTTCCATTTAATCATTCAAGATGGGTAGCTAACCTTGTTTCTGTTCGGAAAAAGAATGGATAAATCTGACTATGTGTTGATTTTAGAGATCGTAATAAAGCTTCATTAAAAGATCATTATCCATTACCCAATATGGATCATATTTTAAGAATAGTTTCATAATCGAGACAAATTGTCCCTTTTGGATGGTTCTAGTAGATACAATCGACTCTTGTGCGTGAACAAGACATATACAAAACAAATTTCTCTATAAAGTGGGGTACTTATGCTTACAAAAGAATGCCTTTTGGACTTTCCGATGTTGGTGCAACATTTCAATGTGCAATAGACATGGATTTTCACAGTCTATTAAGTAAATGCATATTGGTTTATTGAGATAATGTTACTGTATTTTCAAAGAATTATGATGATCATCTTATGCATTTAAGGCATACTTTTTAGCTTTGCAAATAGTTTGGAATATCATTGAATCACAAAAGTCTATATTTTCATTGCATCAAGATAAATAACTTGGACATATTGTTTCCAGAAAGGTTTAGCTATTGATCCTTTCAGAATTGAAGCTATTTCATAACTATCCTTGCATCATCATCATAACAATGCAGTGCAAGGTGTTCTCGGAAAAGAAAATTTGTTAGAAGACATTTTCCATATTTTGTAGCATTAGTTAAGCCATTAACAATCATGTTAAAGAAAGATAAGACCTTATCTTTGACCAATAAATGAAGGAAAGGATTAATAGCCATTAAGGTAGTTATTTCACAAGATCCTACTCTTGCAAATCCAAATTTTGAATAAGTATTTTACAATGTATGGACTTGTAGGAACTCGAAACCATTTTAGTCATATTAACTCAGGTTAATGACGAAAATATTGAGCAACCAATTGCTTTCTTTGGGTAAATTTTACATGAGTACAAGACAAGGTACACTTTTCTTGAAAACCAAGTACTTTCAATATTTAGAGGATTAAAGAACATCAGGTACATCCTTTCTAATAATAAGATAGATGTCTTAGTCTCGTATCCATGTGTTAAAGTGTTCTTGTTGAAAAAATAACCAAATGAGAAGAGAGAAGCTTGGATTATGAAGGTTATGGAGTATGATTTTGACATCTGTGTTTTAAAAATAGTTTGAGGAAAATTATTTTGTGAACATATAATTGTTGATATGGAAAAACAACAGGTTATACAATCAAAAATTCAAAACAATATTTTGAGATCACGTATGTAAATTGTTAGAAATCTTGGTACAACCAGAAAATCAACAACTAGAACTTAGTCAAGAAATTCAGGAATCAAGATGGATGATTGATTTGGTTAACTACTTGTAGTACAATACTTATCCGGAAGGTATGGACAAGAATAAATGAAGATATTTTAGGTTACAAGTTGTACCTTATGTTTTCATTGATGGTATGTTGTTTCAAAGAGATATAAATGGAATTTTTCTTCGATTTATTTATTATGATAGATTTCAACAACTATTATATGAATTTCATGAAGGACCTATAGAGGTCACTTCTCAACACATACTATATCCTTAAAAATTATCAAATTTGCTAGTTACTTTTGAACAAACATATTCAAGGATAAATTTGAATGAATTATAAAGTGTAAGATGTTTTCTTTCTTTGTTGGAAAATAATGTTTATCTTCGCTACCCCTTCAACCTATTTGGATTAGTCATTCATGCAGTGGGGTGTTGACTTCATTGGCATGATAAATCCACCTTCGTCGTAAGGACACAACTAGATCCTTATTACTAAATATTACTTTTCCCATTGGACTGAAGCAGTAGCTTTGAAAGAAGCTAATGAGACTTCAATCTTATCATTTTATGAAGGAATAATTTTCATATTTGGTGTTCCAATAACTATCATTTCAATAATGCCTTAACATTTCTTTTTGCAAAGGTAATATATTGGGCTGTCAAGCATGAAATTTATTTAAGTACATCTTCTAATTATTACCCATAAGGTAATGGATTAGCTGAAAGCACTAACAAAAATATTTTGAGGATCATCAGAAGAAAACTCAAGAACAACCAAAGAGCTTGGCATTTGATGTTAAATTCAGCACTTTGGGATGATAGAGTGACTCTAAAAATAAGTTGGCAATTCCCCATAAAACTTGTTTATACAAGAAAGGAAAGAATGTCCATCTCAGTTGAGTTTCCCCATTGGATTTACTACATCAAATAGAATTACTTGAGAATGAACCATTGCAAGTTCATTATGTAGAATTAATGGAGTTATAAGAGCTAAGAGATCAAGCTCATCTGAACATGGAAAAGAATCAAAGACAGATCAAGAAAAAAATTGTTAGAAGGCTATGTTCAAATCTTCAACGAAGGAGATATTGTGTTAAACTAGGGATGTTGATCGTGTAAATCCAGGAAGTGACATGATGTTTGATATAATATGGAGTGGTCTTGTTGATAATTTTTACACTTGTGCAAAAATGGGAAACTCAAAACTTTGTTACGATGGATGGAATTGATGAAGTGAACCTAACTAGGGGGATGCATTATAGTTTTATTATGTTTTCAATTACAAAATTGATTAACTACATGTAATCTACAACTATGTATGTTGTTACATTTCCATGTTTTACATCCTTCCATTTTCGTCTCGAAAGGAAACACAAAATCCCCAAAGGAACAATGCATTGCCTTGATGAAGGTGGGAATTATAGTTTATGTGAGAGATTAAACTCAGTAACAACAAGCAAAGTTGTATTTTAGTGCATAAAATTTATTTTAAATTATAGGTACATTGAATCTCATTATTTCTGCATGTTCAATACATTCAATTATGTGATTGAGTTTTTTATTTATTTATACAATCAATATCCATGTTATAAAGATGAAAGTAGAAAGAAGTATACAACTCAAGTATATAAATTAAATGTTATTTATTAATAAAGAAGTACAATGTTTCCCACATAAGCCATGGAATGTAACTCATAGCTACCAAATAAAGAAGTACATGTGCATCAAGTTAAAATTAAAAGAGTATAGAAGAAACCCATCATTGCCTTGGGATTTTCTTCTAAGTCTCCTTCACTTCAACTCCAGCTCCATCTTTCATCCATCTCTTTTGGCAGTCAAAAAGTACATGAAAATGAAAAAGGAAATGCATGAAATATGAGCTCAAGGTTTTATTTGTACCCATGTACTATCTAACTACATGCAGATGGATTTCTAAAATGCGAAGCATAAGGTACATCAATACATATACACAATTGATAAGAGCAATATTCTACATCAGCACATATGATTCCTAGAATCATTTTAGAAAAGAGAGAGAAAATGAAAACTATGGAACATAAGAGAGGCCAAAAAGCCTAATGTTTTCTAACTAGTTTTTCTAAATGTGTAGGTACAAGTAAGAAGAAGGAAATAAACACTAACTATTTTGTTTACATATCAAAAGTATTATATTCTGCAAGTTCAATCAAAGAAGTGTATTTATTTCAATTCAAACTGAAGGATGAATATATAAATATATAGTTGTACCAATCCATAAAAGAAATATAAGTTCAATACTACAGATTATAACAAATGAAATGCATACATAAAGTGTAGATAATGATGTTGATCCAAATTTTAGAACTTCAACATTAGAATAATTTAGAGAAAAGGAAGATTGTACAATTACATAAGTCAAGGATATAGATCCAAGACACCATAAAAATTATGACACAGAAGTAAAGTACAGGTGTACAAATTCTAAGGGGGGACATTATTTTGAACAAAACCATTAAATAAACTTTTCGATGAAAAAGTAAATTTATGCACCACAATAAAGCAAAAACTCATAAAGAGCCATGTAGTCAAAGTGATTTTCAAAAGTAAAGAGTTACAATATTAAGGAAACAATAGTTTTAGTTACAAAATGGATTTCAAAATACTTTGAATACGCATTTAGGACTTGTTTCAAATGAAGGTTCTACTATAGTCATTTCCATACATGTAAAGAGTTTCCAACTCAAACAAGAACAACCTTCCAAGAGCTATAATAAAATGTTAATAAAATGTTATCTTCGGTATAAGGAGTCAATTTACAAGGTCCAAATTTCAAGGGAGGTACTTCCCATCAGTGTAGTTTTACAAACATACAATTATCTAAAATAAATGTAATGAAATTGATCTAGGAATCATTTATCCAAGGCGCATCTTTAAAATGAAAATTCTTGGATTAAAAGCATAATATAGTGGTAACTATGATAAATTTTAAGCCCCAATACAAGTTATAACTTAAAATTTAAAATGATTTTTAAGCTTCAGGAGACAATCAAAAGAATGAATGATTACAACTTTACATTGAGGAAACATGTAATTAAGAAAGTATAGTGTATTAAAAACTTGAGGTCGAGCATTGTCAAGAAACATTAAATAAATATCAATAGCTTATTGTTTATTTGTAACCTTTAAGCTACAATATATGTTCATGTTTCCAGTAGTTTAAGGAGACAATTTTCCATGGATGAATCATACTTTCAAGAATATTCTTTTCAAAGGATGCAGAATAGGAATATACAAGTGACATGACCAATACTTTGTTATTTTCATAATGATAAAGAGAAGTAATCATTGTACAGTCAGAGTGTTAGTTGCGTAGATGTCATCACCTAAAGGTGAGAATTAGACCTTAAATTATAGCACATGATATATCAAAGGTAATTGATATAAATTACAATTCAAGGTATTATTCTTAGACCAAGTTACAACTACTTTCTCTACAAATAGAAATCAACAAACTACATTCTTGAATTTGGTATATCAAAGTTCTATTATCACCGAATCACATCACCCTATGGTTTACACAAGTGTGTGTGCTTGAGCTCAAAGTGTGATTGGATAACATGGGTACTATCTCAAAGTTGTGGGACTTGCTACTTGAGATACACATCCATAGAAAGTTGGTTCTTACTCCTAAACTACCTGCCACAATCTAATATAATACAGGTAAAACTATCTAATCCTAATATAAACTTCCAAGGGAGAAGGGAGAGAGATTGCATGAAAACAAAGACTACACTAAAGTGGTGATCCAACAAAAAAGGAGAGTGAGAATAGTATTCCAATGTGTGAAAAGTAGGAGCAAGGTGTATACTAGAAGGGGTGATAACAATTCTCCACAATCTAGAAACTTCATTCACAAAAATATTTCATGCACACACAATGATAATGAATACTTAAACAACATAATATAGACCAAAATATATCTGCAATGAGATTGAAAGGGCAAGAGGAATGCAAATAAACACAAGGGAAGAGAAATCCACAACTTGTATCTATTTCTTTCATTAATATGCACAGTTCAATCTATTACAGAATAAGGTCCTCGATTCACCATACAAGGAGCCCACTTCAAGGTCCTACAGACATTACCTTGACAAAATAATTTTGATAGAGTTTTGCTACCAAAAATGTACCCCTTTACAATGAGCCCAACACTCCAATTTACAGAAATTTTGAGAAGAGAGAGAGAGAGAGAGAGAGAGAGGGAAAATGAGAAACCCAAATTTTTCCTTCAACCACTTGTAAGGTGTCATGAATGAAGTGACATGATGTTATGTTTCTTGCAAAAATCCATACTACCCCATAACTTGCAGCAGTGAGAAATGTCAGCCCATGCTTCATTAATGTCCTCCCAACAACCAATTAAAACACTATTTTGAACCTGGCCATGTTTTCTAAAAAATAACAATCAATTCCTCATCAAAGTATAGATTTATTTATTTATGTGCATTGTCTTGGACACAATGATTCCAACAGTAATTTTTTTTTCCATTTTCATCGCGAATTGTTAAAGTTATGACCATCTGAGTGTGGGGAGATATTTTGGGTCAACCGAATATCTGTCATTCGACAGACTATGTTTTTAATTGAATAGAGATGAAGATGCTTCTTTATTTTGTATATATATACCCTCATCAAAATTAAGAAATCCAATTTTTGTGAGGTAGAGGATGTTGTTCCATTCTGAAAAGTCAAATTGTTGTGAAAATGAGAGTTCGAGATTAAAAGTTATGGCCATTTGAAGTTAGGGGTCTGATTTGAACTGTCTTCCTTGTATGTGGCTATATCGGGCAATTCAGGTATTGGTGTCCTAGCTATCCTCAATGAAAATCTCTACTCCACCTGCAAGTCTCCTTCCTCACGGCATTTTTCGGCAAAATCGGGTCCCTCGACAAACTTGTGTCCTATGTGTCCCGTGTGTACGAGGCTATAGACCGCCACTTCACCCACATCCCTTTATGATCAGATATTTTAGAATTTCAAGTCCCGGATGTCTCATGCATACCTATTCCCTTGGGAACTTCGACCTCATTTCTCTAATTTTCTCTTGGTGTGGAAAACTCGGCTTTACAGTGAACTCGTGTCTCATCCCTAAGAATGCGCAGACAAAAATTACCTGATTTTTCCAATCCCTTATACCTACAAAAATTTCAGCCATACGGGTCCCGGATGTCCCACGCATACCTTTATGGCTTTGGGCATTCACCCGAAATCTTTGATTTACTCTTTACAAATCGACCATTTCAGCCATGTGGGTCCTGAATGTCCCATGCGTACCTATGCACTGGGTTCTAAAACCCTATTTTGTCACCATACACTAGCACATGCAAAGTTTTCACATTTTTGCTTTTTTTCTAACTCTTTGAATTTTTTATTGGATGGGGAAGTTAGAGAGAAACCAGAGGGACCCTCAAAATCTAATTTTTTTCCTTCCATCATTTCTCTTGGTCCAAAGACGAGGAGATTATGCGAGTTATCCAAATTACCGTGAGGGGTAAATTTGGGATAAAATTTTGGTGACTCAGCGGGGTTATCTTCCGCCGCATTAAGTATGTCCAACAACCCGTAGTAATCCATTGGGCCCCGTGTGTCCACTTGATGATCTAAAATCTAGTCCAAGCTTGAAGACCTGCATGCTTTAGTCATTGAAACATTGTCCTCCAGTGTTTTCACTCTCAACTTGGAAGAGAATCTTGAAAATAATATTTTTGAAAGTATAAAAATTTATTGAAAACCAAATTTCACTCATTCCCACAACTATCATCCATGAGGTTGAATGATGAATACTTATGAATGTTGCCTCAACATCTTATTTCAGTTGCTCTGCATTTTTGGAATCTTGATGAATTCCATACAAACATATACTACTACAAAGTAGTTCCTTTGGTGACCAGAATCTTGATGAACTGCATACAAAACATATACTAGAAGCAATAGAGCATGTACACCAGCACTTATGGAATTGAAACCTATTCTAACACTACTAGAACTAGCATCATTTATCCACATGGTTATCCACAAAATATTGGTTTTGTGGAAAAATTGTGATTTCTCAACATTTTACAAAATAAATCTAAATATAATGTAGATATTTCACAATTATAAAGTTCAAATTTCAAATTGTGGAATAGTTATATTCTTTAAACACAATTGTGGATAAATCACATTTTCTCACCATGTTTGGAAAAAATATGATTTTTCAACTACAATTATGAATAATACACATAAGCCAAATATGATGGATCATAGTTTCAATTTTCCACACCATATCTAAGGTTTAAATAATAATTGTCAAATCTATCGTGAGCCATTCAAAACAATTTTATCTATTTGTTGATATTTTGCACTATATGATGAACATTTTAGGAATGAAAAAAATAATCATATATGAATCATGAAAAATCACACCACTCAAATTTATACTAAAAGTTTCAAAATTGTGTTATAAATACAATTATTTGTGTGTAATTTATACAAAAGATTAAAATATTATTACAAATGAAACCCTTAATCTATAATTGTATTCATAATAAAGGAAAATTGATGAAAATATGTAAAATATTAGGAATTTAAAATATATATCGTGAATAAGAATTAAATATATGAAAATTTCTATAATCCTCTTTAAACAATATTATTATGAAAAATCTACAAGATCCTGCACTTTTCCACATTTCTATGAAAGTCACAATAAAATTGAGAATTATTCACACCACTTAAACTAAAGTTGTGATAAACCACATCCCAAACTTTAATGTGGAGAACTTATAAAAAATGATACCCTTCTACATTATCATAAATTACAATGTAAATAATATATAAATTTAGTTGTTACTAATTTATATTTGATGGTAAATAATATTGTTGCTAATTCAAATTTTGAGAAATACATTAAACTACAACCCGATATAGATGTCTCCTTATCAAAAGAGTTTTTACAAATGTAAAAAGATACATATTATAGCTTAACCGTAATTTTATTTTTTTTTCCCTAGAAATGAATCACTTGATTTAGAGTTTTTTCATCATTTTGAATAATTTCAAAAAAAGAAAAAGAAAATGATAAATATAATATACCATTTATAATTTTTTTTATAAAATATAAAATCATTGAATGTTATTTTAGAGAATATAGATCATTTGTAAGATTTAAGATAATGTTATAAATAATTCATATTATTTATAATTTTTTTGATAAAATATAAAATCATTGAATGTTATTTTAGAGAATATAGATCATTTGTAAGATTTAACATAATGTTATAAATAATTCATATTATTAAAAATATAATTATTTTACTAACTATGTATATATGAATCAATAAAAAATTGGTTGAAATTTTTTATATGTAAAACTTAGTGCTCCCTAATGTTAAAAATTTATGTGAAAAAGCCAAATAAATCAATAAAAATAACATTCTATTAATTTAAAATTTTCAATATTAGTTAACATTCTAATTAAAACATGATATGGACTTTTTATTTTTATGTGCTTAGTAAAAATAGTTTGTATCTATTTATTATTAAAAACAAATATAAAAATATCTGAAATCTTGGGAACAATTCAAAAAATTAAAATATTAAAATATATGAGGAAAATGTTGAGCATAAAAATTGTGGTGGTTATTGTTTGACTACCATTATTTAAAGTGCATAAAGAGCACATAAATTTGTTAGCTTGATTGAGTGGTTATCATTATATAATTTATAATATTTAATAATAGGTCATGCCTTTAAATTGGCCCTAAATCTATGGGCACGAATGGACTTTTTCCACCTCTAGATAATTATGAATAGATGTGTTAAAGAAAAAATTACTGCTGAAATTACGCACCTCATCATAGAAACTGAAATCAAATTTTAGAAACATTAAATAGCATACAAAGTGTGGATTGAAATCAATAGAAGGATTTTGGAAGGTAATTTCAATAGAAAGTTATTCAAAATTTGTAATTTTATAATGATTACATGTTTGATTGACAGGTGAAACCCCTCTTGATTTCTGTGTATTCATTTTTCATTTTTCATTTTTCCTTGTTTTTACAGGTAGGAAACGAAACTAAGATTTGGATATTTAGTTGAATCTTTTTTTAAATTTTGACTTCATAAACAAATAAAAAAAAGATGAATGATCATTTTTGAAAATCACTGGTATCAATGTTTTATTGTAAATATTGTTTTTGAAATAAAAAATTATTCATTATATTTTGAACTCATGCAAAACTTATTTGAATGCAGAATGTCAAAATGTTGTTAAGAAATTTCAGCGGATCTCAATTTATAGACATGATTTTGAAAACAAAATATGTATATCAGATCTTGATCTAAATTTAATAAAATAGAAGGATTTTCTAATTTATGGGTGTTGGGTGCCCAATATCATAAAAATATCCATATTTCCATAGTCAGTTCATAGATACAAGGAAAAAAAGTTATTGATAGATATGATATAAAAAATAATTTGAAGAGTTTTTATCTGCTAAGGTATGCATTATAGTGGCAGAATGAATTGTGTATTAAATTTATAATTCCTAAATATTTCTTAGCTTAAGCTCCATTATTGTCAATATTCATATTTTAGATTGAGGCATTAAAGAATAGGTTTTATTTTTTACAATTTTACCATTTTTAACATGGCTACGAAATCATAAGTGTGATAATAATTGTGAAAACAAAAGTTTAACATATGTTCAATCTTTTTTAGTTTAATGTATTGTTGGCCATACCATATTTGAGAAACATAAAACATGAGGTATATGGTTTAGAGGTTAGGTAAATTATTTTACAAAACTAATTTTTACATATCGTATAAAACATTTTATACAGAACATTTGGATTGGTAAAAAAATTGAATATTTTGTGAACTAAGTAATATGTTATTATTGATTATATGTAAGCAATAAATTTTATTACAAATATTAAAAATAATGGATAAATGTTCAAATCATGATTTCTTTTTCATTTATTATGAAATCATTTTATAATTGAAAATTTATAATTATTTGTTTTTTGATTAATAAATAAAATGTTTTTTCATTAAGAAATAAAATTGTGGTGTTGATAGTAAAATTATGCATCTATAAACTCTCCACAATTTTTTTTTTGAATGGTGAGTTTAAAATTGTGAATCCGAATTTGTGGACTCCACCCACAATTTTATTGTGGAAACAAAAAAATGTTACAAAACACGTGACAATTCCACAATATTAGAATTGTTGTAGTTTCACATAATTGTCATAATTTTGTCACATTTTCTTATTTCCACAATAAAATTGTGGGTGGAGTCCACAAATTTGGATTCACAATTTTAAAATCACCATTCACAAAAATATTGTGGAAAATTTGTGTATACACAACCCTTAGTCTTGTAGTGTAACAACAACAACAATGTGCAGTGGCACTTGGAGGAATTAGAAATCCTAGACTAATATGTACAACGTTGAAAAATTCTCCTTCTAGTAACAATGTTTGTGAAAGATTCCATGGAATGGAATCTACAATTCTTCACCATCCAACTTAGACAGCCGAATGCATTGCTATCTTTACATTCGGTGATCATATATGGGCCACTCCATATGGCATCAACCTTGGAATGCTTACCTGGATTTACACGATCATCATACCACTTCAGCACTCAAATCTCCAACATGGAGTGTCTTGGCCTTAGCTTTCTTGTCAAAGCTCTTCTTGATCAATGTTTGATCCTTCTCCATGGTCTACATTACATGTTCTCTTGCTTCTTCTAATTCCATCAACTCTACATACCTGATTTCCATAGGCTCAAACTCAGCTAGCTCCAATTGTTTCATGAGCTCCAATGCCAGAAACTCAAGTGATATAGGTAGGAATGATTCTTTTCCGTATACAAGCTTGAATGGAGAGCTTCCTGTAGACCTCTTGGGTGTGATCCTATCAGCCCATAGAGATGATTTGAGCTTTATGTGCCAAGTTCTCTTATTCTCATCAAGAGTTCTTCTAATGATTCTTAGCAAGTTCTTGTTTGTAGACTATGCTTGGCCATTACCTTGAGGGTAATAGTTTGAAGAGGTGCTGAGGTATATGTCATTCTTGACAGCCCATTTAGTGATCTTTGTGCCAAGAAATGCCAATGCATTATCTGATATGATAGTGGCAGGGAATCCAAACCTAGTGATTATCCCTTCATAGAAATCCAAGATATTGGATTCATTTTCCTCTTTAAGTGCCACTACTTTAGTCCACTTGGTGAAGTAGTCAGTTTCTGTAAGTATCCACTTGAGGCCTTGACTCGAATTGGGGTTGATCAATCTAATGAAGTTAAATCCCCATTACATGAATCACTGATCTACTGAAATTGGATGAAGAGGCATGATCTAACCTTTCTTTCCCTATGTGATCCATGAGTAACAATTACTAAACACCGTAGGCCAATAATAACCAGCCTTCATGATTTTGAGGTTGTTACTCGTGGAGCAAAGTGGCCTCCTACTTCCCCGTCATGGAACTCATGCAATATCTTTTCAACTTGAACTATTTTAATGCATCTCAATAGAACACCATTGATTTCCTTCTTGAACAAAACACCATCAATAAGAACATATGGAATGTCTTGTAATCTAAAGTATCTCCTCTTTGCTCTACTCATTTCTAGAGGACACAAACCTGTTTAGAGATAATGCACTCAGTCTTGAGTCCAACATGGAATGGGATCATTGTTAGCTAGATGTTCTTGATCATTTTGCAGCATCATGACAACCTCTTCTTCATATGTTGACTCATCTTATTGCTTGGAAGCGAGCTTCTCACACAAGCCTTTACCACGAACTATCTTGGTAACCTTGATTTTGATATCATATTCCATTACACGAGTGATCCAACCTACTCTTTTCTTGTTTAAATCCTTTTTTAGGAGAAAATACTTGACGTCATCTATTATCACCAAATCACAACACCCTATGGTTTGCACAAGTGTGTATGCTTGAGCTCATAGTGTTATTGGATAACATGGGTACTATCTCCAAGTTATGGGACTTGCTACTTGAGATAGACCTCCAGAGAAAGTTGGTTCTTGCTCCTAAACTATATGCCACAACGTATTCTAATGCATGCACAAAACTATCTAACCCTAATCTAACTTTCTAAGGGACTAAGGAGAGAGAGTGCATGAAAAAAATCCTACACTAAATTGGTGATACCATAGAAAAGGAGAGTGAGAATAGTCTTCTAATGTGTGAAAAATGGGAGTAAAGTGCATACTAGAAGGGGTGATAATAGTTCTCCACAATATAGTAAATTGCATTCACAATAATGTTTCATACACACATAATGAAAATGGATCCCTGCAATAGCATAAGATAGACACAATATATATGCAATGATATTGAAAGGGAAAGAGGAATGCAAACAAACACAGCAGGGGAAGATACATCCACAAACTTGCATCTATTGCTTCATAAGTATGCACAATCCAATCTATTACAAGATAAGGGCCTGGATCACCATGCAAGGAGTCCACTACAAGAGCCTACACTAAATTGGCTTCAAAAATACTTTTGATAGAGCTTTGCTACTCAAAACTATCTCCACTATAATGATCCCAACACTCCAATTTATAGAAATTTGAGAAGAGAGAGAGAGAGAAAGAGGGAAAATGAAAATCCTGAAATATGTCCTCCAACCACTTGTAAAAGGTATTAAATGAATTTAAATGGTGGTATATTACTTGCACATGGATTCTAATATTGTCCCATAACTTGCAGTAGTGAAAACTGTCAGCTCATACTCCATTGAATGCATCCCAACTACTAATTAAATCATTGTTCTAAATCTAGCCACGTTTTCTAAATAATATACATCAATTTCTCATAAAATTATGATTTCTTGTTTTTTTCCATTGGTATTCAAAACACAATTCCAATGGTACAAATTTTGTCTATTTTCATTGAGAAATGAAAAATTTATGGCATTATGAGTGCGGGCAGCTATTTTGTCTCTACAGGGCATTTCATCATTTAACGATAATGAGTACTTACTTCACTAGAGATGAATATGTTTCCATTTTTTTATATATCTAACCTCATAAAACTTAAAAAATCCATTTTTTATGAGGTAGAGGATGTCGTGCCCATTCTGAAAAGTCAAATTTTGTGAAAATCGGAGCTTGGGATCAAAAGTTATGGCCATTTGAAGTTCGGAGTCAAACATTGACTTTTTCTTTATATTGTGGGCATTTCAAAAATCAGGTTCTGGTGTCCCGGATGTCCCTTGTGTGACTTGTGAAAGAAAAATTTCCTACATCTCGCAGCACTCTAAACCTACCTAGACCCTTATACAACATTTTTAGCTTTTCACGTCCCGCGCATACCGATGTCCCATCCGTCCCAGACACATTTCTCTATGACACGCACAATGCACTTACTTGCGGAAAAATCAGCTTTTCACGTCCTACGCATACCGATGTCCCAGCAATCCCGTGGACCGATCGGGATGAAAATTTCCACTTTTTTCTATTTCCTTTACCTGCAGCATATTTCGGTGATGCGTGTCTGGCTTTCCCCACTGTCCTGACCACCTGGGACAAAAATATCCGATTTCACCGCACAAAAAATTAATGTAGCCATTTCATGGTTTTTGGGTCCCAAATGTCATGCACGTACCTATGTGGCCTAGGCTCCAAACACTTGATTTTCCCGCAATACACTAGTGCAAGCTGAATTTTTTGATTTTTGCAAATTTTCTAACTCTTTGAATTTTTTCCTTGGATGGGGGGGGGTTAGAAAAGAGCCAGAGGGACCTTCAAAACCTGATTTTTAACCTTTCCATATTTTTTTCTTGCTCCATCATTGGGAAATCATGCAAGTTATCCAAATTACCTCAAGGGGTGAATTTGGGATAACACCAAAGACATGAGACACTAGTAGTTGAATCTTGTTGTTTTAGACCAAGTGTCTCAACTTCTTCAAACTTATAATGACAACAAGGACATGCTTTTCAATGAAAGAATACTTCACTTCATAATCTTCCAAGCTTTGGCTGAAGAATGCTATGGGTTGTTCTGACCTTCTCTATTTAGCTATAACAAGATATTTGAGATTGTGTTTGATCCTCCAAAAGTGTACAACATGAATTCCTTTTAAAAGTCTGGGTTGATAAGAGTTGGAGCTTGTATTATTACATGCTTGATATCCTCAAAACTCTCTTTACCTTCTTTGTCCATTTGAATGCAAGATTCTTCTTCAATGTCATTGTTAAAGGCTTTAGAAGAGTGGAAAATTTGGGAAAAATATGCGGACAAAGTTTATCCTTCCCAAGAAACTTTGGAGATATTTCTTATGGTGTGGCAATGGAAGTGTTTGGATGGCTTTAACTCTTTCAGGATCATTTGTTAACCCTTATCTTGAGACAATGTGGCCTTAAAATTTTCCTTCATGTGCCAAAAATACACACTTCTTTGGATTTAAAGACACTTTGAACCTTCTACACCTTTGAAATACTTGCCTGAGGTGAAATAGGTGGTCTGTTGCATTCTTTTAGAAGATGATGATATCATCTAGATATACAAGCACTATCTTGTTGATTAAGCCTTTGAACTCCATATCCATAGCTCGCTGGAATGTTGGTCCCACATGTTACATTCCAAAAGGCATCTTCTTATAAGCATATGTGCCCCATTTTGTGGTGAAGGTTGTTTTGAACTGATCTTCCTCTTTTACCATTATCTGATTATATCCTGAGTAGCCATCTAGTAATGAAAACCTTACGAAACCAGCTACAACCTACAAGATTTTTTCCATTGATGGAAGTGGATAATGATCCTTGAGTGATGCTCTATTTAGATCATGAAATCTACACATAATCTAATTTCTCCATTTATTTTCCTCACCAGTACCAAATTTGTAACCCAACTTGAATATTTGATAGGAAAGATGATGCTAGATTCAATCATCTTTTACAACTCTTTCCTCATGAGAGGTTTAATGTGAGGATTCACCATCCTTTGCTTCTATCTAATAGGTTTAAATTTGAGATCTAGCTCAATAGTATATTGTGCCAACTTTGGGTTGAAACCTCTTAAGTCCTTATAAGTCCAAGAAAATACATTTGGGAATTCTTGAGAAATTTCAACGAATTCAGATTTTTCTGTGGGGTACTTACTTTGCCAATTTGCATTGTCTTGCCTTTATCTATTGAAATGGGCTTTGATTCCTCACCCTTTACCTGAGTGTTTTCTTTCTCCTTCTAGAATTGATCATTTGGGTTGAATATTGACTCCAAAGTTACAAGACCTTTTAGTAATTTTTAGTTCTCAGCTGCACCACTTGGTCACCATACTATTGTTCTAAGCTTGTCTTGGTTTCTAGCAGAGAACTCATCTTCTTCTTGTAAAAATTGACAATTTTTGATCATTCTCGAAGACTTGGAAACTTGTGTTGTTACAACCACTAAAATAGCTGGAATTTCTAACTTTGATACTTTCTACAACATCAAATGCTACCCGATTACTTGCCACGCTATTTGTTACTTCATTCTTCTTTCTTGGGATGGAATTGATACCAAAAGCTTCAAAATCTTCAATGAGATCCCATACCCAATTCTTGTAGTTCTTCAACAGATCATTCTTATAAGCATTTTATCCTCTTACTTGGTTCATGATCAGTTCACTATCACCAAATACTAGAAAATTCTTAATACCTCTCTTTCTTTCCCAGTGCAATCCATGAATTAAGGATTCATACTCGGATGTGTTGTTTAACCAAGCAAAATAGAAATGAAAATATGAGTAATATTTTTTACCTTGAAGTGAAATGATCATAGCTCCTCCTCTAGCACCTTGTCTACTTCTTGAGTCATCAAAGAATAATTTCCATACCTCATTATAATCTTTGTGGTATAGCTTGGTGATTCTATGGAGAGGATGATTCTCTTCATGAAAATAATAAAATCCTAGCTGATATTCCTCTATTTCTTTGTATGGATCAAAAGCATGCCTCTTGTTTTCCCATTCATCAAGAGTCAAGTCTGGAATGCAACTGATTTTGGTATCTTCTTCATGGGTGCTTTGATAATCCTCTTGATTAAATGTTGACCAATTTGCATTAGTTGGATTCGTAAATGAGGCTCTATGTGAAAGTTTGCAATGGGCTCAAATCTTATTGTAGCCTTAGCTCCATACCTTGTTTTGAATAGCATGTGTGACCAATCAATGTAGATAAATAGCCTCCAATTTTAGCGGTGAAGTCTCTTGAAAAACACAATGCAAAGAGTGGTGGCAAGTCTATGACTGATACATCTTGTAACACCATTACATTGGGACATGCATGTAATGTGAGGCTAAAATATTTGATTAATCCATTCGTTGTTACTGTTGTCCCATCCAATTACACCACACCTTTGGAGATGACTTCATATTGAAGACCTAGTTGATCTATTTTTTTTAGCATGACTGAGCTACTTGCCCCCGAATCAATCGTGTAATTATGCACTACCTTATCTCCAATGATCAATGAAATATAGAATGTTCGGGGCTTAAAATTCTTACCTTGGTGGCTTCCTTGACTTTCTCCTTCCTTAGCTACATTGGTAAGTACCTTGTCTTGTTGATTGGGTGGCTGATTTGATGCTAACCAATTTGCCATAACAGCTTGCAATAGGTCTCTTTGTCCTGGGATAGCCAATGATTCCCACATTGAGATGTTTACATTCATTTTCTTCATCTTCTCAATGATGTTGAATGGAGATGAGCTATCTCTCTACTACCCCTTTCCCTGCACATTCTTCTCTTGCACATGGGTTGTTACAACCGACACTTGAGTTGGTCTAGAGAGGTGGTTTGGGCTGACCTTGTATATTAAGAGTTGCACTTTGATTACTAACACCTTGTTGAATGATAGAGGGTTGTGGATCATTTGAATTTGATGATTTTCCCTCTCCAATATTCCATTTCTTAAACCGCATTGGCTGCTACACTTTGAGAAGGGGTTTGATTTATACCACAAAAATTTTCAACCTTCCAATTGAAAAGTGTGGTCTCATTCAGAGATGCCTTCTTGAGCTACTTCCGTATTGCTGATTTCCTTCTTTGCCTATCTCTTGTTCCACACCATTTTCCATTTTCATAAGAGCTTGATTCAAAGCACCATTTAAACATATTGATTGGTTATGAGGTTGATTACATGGGAAACACTAGTCATATTCCTAAGCCATGTTATTTTGCACTGGTACCAAGGCTCTAGATGTTGATGCAACATTAGGATTGTAAGGTTGGAATGGTCTATTAGTAGGAGGCCTGACTTGGTTCTGATTTATAGTTTGAATGGGTGTCCTATTAGGCTGATATAGAGGTCTACTGGGTTGAGTTTAAGGCTAGTATGGTCTGAAATTTTGAACTTGTTTCCACTTAAGTGTCACTAACTCATTACCCAAGTTTTCTAGTTACTTCATGACTTCTTGGAGCTCATTTGAGGTACTAGAAGATGAGGTGGAAGTTTTAATTGAACTCTGATTTCTTGGAGTAGGAATAGGAGCTAATGTGGGTGTTTGACTAGTGCTTGGAGCTCCTAATTCTTGATATAGAAGCATAGGTGGCCTAGGTGCAAGTTTACCAGCTTGTATCAAGAAATTTTCAGCTCTAATAGAAATGTTATAGGTTGCATGTAAATTTATACCTCCTATTGATTGAACCATCATGGCAATATAAGAATTTAAAGCTTTAAGGAAGTATAGGAAAGCACCTTCAGATGTTGGTATCATGATCAATGTAATTCTATCCCATTTCCTATGAAATCTGAAGTTGAAATATGTTAGTTGTTCTTTAGGAGCCCTCTTAATAGTTGTCAATTGTTCCAATAAGGACAGATTATCTCCCTTTTCTCCAAACTGATTGTTAAGAGTTATGCACAAATGGTCCCAATTTTGGATAGACCCTGTTGTTAGTCTCTGAACCATTACAAAGCTTTACCCTTAAAGGAGGATGCCAAAAATTTGACAAAAATGTCCATTTGAGTAATTTCACGAATAGCACAAACATTTACAATGTCTTGAATATGGTCAATCGGGGATGTCTGGTTTTCTCTAGTGAAATATGGAATGTTCTTCAATGTCAGAATCGAACTGTATTTTTCACATTAAGAGTGAATGGGCTGCAACTAATGAAATTGATATAGGGGTTAGGTTGTGCTATTCTGATTTGTCGAGAACTCTAGTCGATCGAACAAAAGGCCTTCTAGTTGGAGGTGTTAATAAGGTTCTATTCGGTGGAGATGGAGACCTTTGAGATCTTTTTCCTCTCATTTCTCTATATGGGAAAAGTGTAGATAGATAAATAGTCCCTCTTCTCTAGTTCTTGACCTTGTTTGGATTCTTCTCATGAATATTTCAAGCTTGGATTGTTGAAACCAGTGGATTCTGCCTCTCAGAAGTTTCTATATATGTAATTTCAAATCTTCATACAAGCTAGGAACTTACAACAAGTGCACATCAATTTCACTGCAATTATAATAAAGACCTTGTGGTCCCACCAGGCCCACCAGAATTGTTATCATCAAATCACAACACCTTATGGTTTGTAAAAGTGCGTGTGCTTGAGCTCACGGTGTGATTGGATAACTTGGGTACTATCTCTAAGTTGTAGAACTCGCTACTTGAGATAGACCTCGAGAGAAATATGGTTCTTACTCCTAAACTACCAGGGTAAAATCTACTCTAATGTAGGAAAAACTATCTACTCCTAATCTAATATTACAAGGGAGTAGGGAGAGAGAGAGCATGAAAACAAAGCCTACGGTAAAGTGGTGATACACCGTAGAAAAGCAGAGTGCGAATATTCTTCCAATGAGTGAAAAGTAGGAGCAAGGTGTATACTATTAGGGGTGATAACAGTTCTCCACAATCTAGCAACTAAATTCACAACAATATTTCATGTAAACACAATGATATTGAATCCCTATAATAGCATAATATAGGCACAATATATATTCAATGAGATTGAAAGGGCAAGAGGAATGCAAATAAACACAATAGGGGAAGAGAAATCCAAAACTTGTATCTATTGATTTCATTAATATGCACAGTTCAATATATTATAGAATAAGGGCATGGATCACCATTCAAGGAGTCCACTACAAGTCATGTAAAACATTAGCTTCACAAAACAATTTTGACAAAGTTTTTCTACCAAAAATCTACGCCCCTTTACAATGAGCCCAACACTCCAATTTATACAAATTATGAGAAGAGAGAGAGAGAGGGAAAATGAAAATCCCGAAATCAATCCTTCAACCACTTATAAGGTGTCATGAATGGAGTGAAATGATGTTATTTTTCTTGTCAAATACTCCCCATATTGTCACATAACTTGCAGCAATGAGAAATGTCATCCCATGCTTCATTAAT
The DNA here is from genome assembly GCA_018340775.1 of Taxus wallichiana var. yunnanensis. Classification (NCBI taxonomy): domain Eukaryota; kingdom Viridiplantae; phylum Streptophyta; class Pinopsida; order Cupressales; family Taxaceae; genus Taxus; species Taxus wallichiana. The sequence goes on along the minus strand of CM031243.1, from coordinate 429,405,092 downwards.
GTCCTCCCAACTACCAATTAAAACACTCTTTCCGAACATGGCCACATTTTCTGAAAATTCACCATTGATTTCTCATCAAAGTCTATTTATTTATTTTTGTACATATTTCTTGGAAACATAATTTCAACGGTAAAAATTTTGTGCATTTTCATTGATAATTGCAGAAGTTATGGCCTTCGAGTGGGAAGGTATTTTGGGTCAGCCAGATACAATTATGTCATTTAACGGGACTTGGTTTTAATTGACTAAAGCTAAAGATGTTTCTTTATTTTTTATATATACCCTATAAAAATTAAGAAATCCATTTTTCGTGAGGTAGAGGACGTCATGCCCATTCTTGAAAAGTCAATTTTTGTGAAAATCAAGTTCGGGGTCAAACGTTATGGCCGTTTGAAGTTCAGGGTGAGCTTTACACTGTCTTCCCTTACATGTGGCTATATCAGGCATTTTAGGTCTTGGTGTCACCACTGTCCTAGATGAAAATATCTGATCCACCCGCAAGTCTCCTTCTTGTCTACATATTTTAAAAAATCAGGTCCTTAACGAACTCATGCCCCAAGTGTGCTTTTGCCCATGACCGGGCCATTAAGGCCATTGACCGCCACTTCACCCACATCCCTTTGTGATCAAATATTTTGGCATTTTAGGTCTTGGAAATCTCACACATACCTATGTATATTGGGGCACTTTGATCTAACTTCATAGATTTACTCTTGGTGGGGCAAACTCGGCCTTGGCGGCGAACTCATGTCCCAACGTCCCATAGACCGCATGGGAAAAAATACCTAATTTTTCTGATCCCTTCTACCTATGGATATTTTGGACATGCGGGTATTGGATGTCTCACACATACCTATGTGGCTTGGGGCACTTCAACCTGACTTCACCAATGTACTCTTCGCAAATTGTTCATTTCAGCCATGCGGGTTCCGGATGTCCCGCGTGTACATGCGGCCCGGGCTCTAAAAACCCAATTTTTCCGTAATACACTAGCACATGCTGACTTTTTTGCAATTTTTCTTATTTTTTCTAACTCTTTGAATTTTTTCTTGGATGGGGAAGTTGGAGAGAAACCAGAGGGTTCCCAAAATCAGTTTTTTTGTCCTTCCATAATTTACTTGCTCCAAAGCATGAGGAGATTATGCGTTATCCAAACTACCTGGAGGGGTGAATTTGAGATAACAAGTTCCACGAAGATGAACAAAATAAATAAAGGAAAACATAATTTGAATGAATTTACTTGACATTTTTCATACTACATAAAGAATCAACAACAAAAATAAAATTGGCATTCAAAGAGATTCAGGGAAGAAATCCTATCGATACCCGTGATGCAAAGGCAACATTGCATATAATTGTTTACGAAATTTCATTTCAAGAGGATTACAATACAATGTTTTCATCATGGTGAAATACATTTCTTACCGTCAATAAACAAGTTATCTAAGATGGATTTTCCTAAATATATAATTGTTTTCATTAATGGTTTAGCTGCAATTATGGAAAGGTCAAGCTTGCATTGAAAGGAACTACTATTTTACACATGAAGAAGCAAAAATGAGGAAAAGATAATTAAATTTATCATACAAGATTTCTACTTTTATTAGAGTAATAGATGATGCGATCAAAAATAAGTGCAAGAAGCTACAAGATAAAGATGCCATGAGTTTAAGAATTGCTCAGAATTTATGATACGAGAAAACAATGACTTTTATGAACTTGAAAACATTATATCTGATATTTTGAGAAGACCAAGAGTGAGAAATGATGATTTTAATGATCTTTCCCTCACGAAAAAAAGAAAGCAGAAGCTAGAATCCATGAAAACAACTTCATTGCAAAATATAAATGAAAATTAGAGCCAAGTGGTAAGAATGACTTCTCACACTCAGCAAGAAGAAAAAAATACATACCTAGTTGGAAAAGGACATGTATATTAGTAGAGTTTGACTTAGCATCAAAAGAAAATAAATACCGTGCCATTAGCTATTTGAAATAGATATCAGATTTTGTAAAACATTTACTCATATCAAAGGATGAATACCCATATCTTGGCTATCAACACTAAAATTCTAAGTCATTCATGAGTTTCATCAGAATATTTTAGATACAAATCTAGGAAACACCTTATATCTTACGATTGTTAAAATATTTCCAAATTTTGTAGAGATCTTCATGAATTATCGAACAAGTTTTCTAATTCGGTGCAAAGAAGTAAGAAAATATACGCATCGGTGCAAAGGGAAACCCAATAGTTCAACTATTTATAAAGACTTTCTAAATGGAGGAGTTGAAGAAATCATCAAAATATTACAACTACGGATCAAAGAAGTCACCGTTTCAAATTTATTTCTTTAACCCCAAGTTGCAAATCAAATATTTAATGTCCAAAACAAGTTGAAGCATATTTTCCATTCAAGAAAACATAGATAAAATATGAAAGAAATGTTATATGAGTTGTCTAAAGAAATGATTGAAAGATCGAGATACATTACTCAAGAAATAAAAGCTCACCTTTTCCATAAACATCGACACAAAGGTAAAAATATCAAGGTCGAGCACACCCAATCGAAGTATTAGCTTAAATGGAACTCATAACCATTGAAAATAACCAGAACCGAAGCTTCATGCTCAAATGGTCATCATCAAGAGAAAATGCAAGTTAATAGGAGATCTCAAAAGATCCCCAACAATGGTGTCCACGTAACTCCAATAAAACTCAAAAGAAGCTTAAAACCTTCCGCAATGGTAACTCGAACAAATTTTGCTATGGCTTTGAGACAATAAATGATCGATTTTAGGTTACGAGATAACCTCGCTACCAACCAACCAATGGTGCCATCTAACCCAACCCGAGTTAAAGAATTAATGATCAATATTGATTCGTAAAAGATCTATGAGATGGATATCCATCACCCTATTTAGTATAAACTCCATGTTTACCATAGTCGAAAAAAGGTACAAATCTAATGGTGTAGATCAAATCGGTACTAGGATGAAATGGTCAAGAATCTTCTCAAGAGATCAATGAAGCTGAAAATCAATACAAACTTAAATGCTTAGAGAATTGATAGTTCAAACCCTACAGGTGCTTCAATCGATACGCTGATATCAATACAATAGATTCAATGAAAAATCCACCACAATTGTTTATAAATCAATTGGAGTTCATAAACATGCACATGTCAAATAATGGATAAACCCTAATCAATGTACAGCTAAGATCACTGACATGTAATCCCAAAGGGTCAATTCATCATGGCGAAAAGGGACCATGTCCAAATCTAAATAATTGGCTCACATTTTACCTTAGTTTAATGTTAAAAAAATTTATAATCGACACCTTTATGTTGTGGGGATGATGCATTAGTCAAAAGGACTGGATTATTGAAAGTAAATTACTTTTTAAACCTTATAATAAAGCTAAAACTAAAGCATGTGTTAAGAAACAAAGGGGAATGACACAATGATGTGTGTCATTTGAAAAATCAAATGGGGTGCAATATATTATGGTGATCATGATTAAAACAATTATATGTCATGGTTCGAAGGAGTCCAAAATGTGAGCTAAACAAATAATTAGAAAATGTGGTAATTCCACCTAAAGAAAAGTATGCACACACAAATGGTGGTCCCCATTGTGGGAAAATTTGGAGGTTTGATAAATTATACTTGTAGGAGATAGTATTGCATGTAGTCACAAAAGATAAATATGTCAATATCAGCATGCAAAATGGAGTATGTGCACAAATGTCAACATCATAACTTGCAGGTGGTCCCCATAGTAGATGAAGTACATGGGTAAATAATTTTCAAATTATTGCAAATAAAAGAATTATTTTTTTCACACAGGGAGATTAAATTTTTGCATGTACATTACAGGGAAAATTAAAGAATGCCTAGAATATCATTGCAAAAATGGGATTAAGTTACAATTTTCACATGAAGCACAAGAAGATAGATATTTCATGCACAATTGAGGGGACTTACACAAAAATCAATGGATATTATTAGCCAAACTATTAATCTTGTTTTTTTAGAAATAGATTAGTCAACTGCGAGCTTTGATTGAAATGTATTTTTGTAACTACCTCTTTGAAATTACCTCTTTTTTATTATTTATGATAAAAAGATAAAAATAGGATGCATGGAAAGTGCAAAGTATGGCCTAATTTTAGGAAGGGATAGGGTAAAGTTTTTTGCTATATACAATGTGCAATGGAAAACACAGGAAAACTTTTTGACATAGGAGTGTTGAAACGAACTTTTAGTTTTTTTCTTTTGAATGAGAATAGATTTCTACCTTTCCAATTATTTACAAAGTGGTGTGTATATATCATTAATTCTTGTGAATTTCAAATTACCTAATTAATCATCTTACCTTTCTGCAAATTTAGTAATCTATGCATAATATTAGTGTGCATATTTATCTTATTGTGTTTTTGTGTTTTTGTGTTTTGTTAAAAATATCGATCAATATCTCATAAAATATGGAATTTCTTGATTTTTTTGTGTCAGTATCAGAGCCACGATTCCAATGGTACCAATCTTGTGTGATTTCGTTGAGAAATGCAAAAGTTATGGCCTTCGAGTCGAAAGGGCACTATTTTGGGTCTGGCAGGCGTTTTCTATCATTTGACGGGAATGAGCATTAACTGACTGGAGCTGAATATGTTTCTTTTATTTAAATATATCTACCCTTGTTAAAAATAAGAAATCTTTCTCATTCCAGAAAGTCCAATTTTGTGAAAATCGGAGCTCGAGTCAAAAGTTATGGCCGTTTGAAGTTTCACGGGTCAAACGTTGACTTTTCTTCTTTGCCTTCAGCCGATTCGGCTTTTCGCATCCCCCATCCCCCACACATACCTTTATCCCAATTTTCCCACAGACCACCTGGACACATTCTCCCGCATCGGCCGATTCGGCTTCCTTGTCTCTCTTTGCGGCCTTTTCACCTTTTCGCATCCCGCGCGTCCCTCGCGTACCTCGCGCACTTTTGTCCTAGTTTATCCCGGACAAAAATCTCCGAACTGCCTGAAATGGACCATCTTTCGGCAAATCAGCCGATTCATGTCCCACATGTACTTTTGTCCTGATGTCCCAAACCATGCGAAAACAAAACTTGATGATTTTTTCCACTTTCAATTTCAAATTTTCGTCGCATCCTGACATCCCAACTATCCCATAGACCGCCTAGGACAAAAATGTCTGACTTAGCCAATTTTCTTTGTATTTTGGCCCCAAGCTTGGTACGATGAACCTCGGTACAACCCGAACTGGTATGACCCAAACCCTTCAGACCCGAAATGCTTTAAAACAGTCTTGCAACCTTATTTTTGCATTTTTTCCATTTTTTCTAACTTGTTGGGATTTCTTCTTGGATGGGAGAGTTAGAAAAAGCCGAGGGGACCCCAAAAACATGATTTTGGGCCTCGAATCAATCTACTTTCTTGGGACTGAATAATTTGATGCATGTTATCAAAATTACCTTGAGGGTGAATTTTGGATAACATGTTTAAATTTGGCTAATAAACTAGAACCTAGGCCACCTACCCTCTATGTCCGTAACTAGGATCTCCAAGCACTAGTTAATTACCCACATTAGCTCCCATACCTGACCTAAGAGATTAGAGTTCATCCTGAAGTTCCACCTCATCTTATAGCACTTAAAAAGAGCTACAAGAGGTTATGGAACAACCGCATAATATAGGAAATCATCTAGTGACTATTAAGAGGCAACAAGATTAGATTTCTAGGCCATATCAGCCTCAAACTTAGTATCATGTGAGGCCCCCATACTAGCAAACTAGACCACTATATTAGGCTACAAATCAAAATCAAAACCAAGGACAACCTCAAGATGCTAGGCCTTATCGACCATATGATCCAAACATAGCTTCAACATCAGGACCTTGGTTCCAACATAAAACAACATGACATAAGAATATGATTGGTGTTTCCCATGCAGTCAGCCCCATAACAAGTCAATGTGCTTTAATTGTGCACTAAACAAGGATTTGATGGTACACACCATCAATGTGTACCAAGAGTTAGTCAAGAGAAAAATTAGCAACAAGAAACCCAGAAAGAGGAACCTCCAAGTGAGACCATTCTTGTCAATTAGTAGGCTCAAGATTTCTATGGAATGAATCAAGCATCTCCTCATAGTGTAGCAAGAAATACATGGTCTAAGAAGAGGAATATTAGATAGGGTAAATCCTCCAATTCAATTACTCCAAGAAATATGTCTCCCTACAAATTACAACTCCCAATATGCAAACTTCAACCCAATCCACCTCCAAGACCCACTTAAGCACTAGTTGAATGATCCATGTGCAAGAGAAGAATGTGCCAGAAAGGGATAGAAAATAATAGCTCATACCCATTTAACATCATTAAACAAATGAAGAAACAAATGTGAACATCTCAATGTGGGATTAGTTGGCTATCTAAAGATAAAGAGACATGTTATAGGCTACTATGACCAATTGTTCAACCTCAAATCAGCCTCCCAATCAACAAGAGAAAGTGCTTACCAATGCAGCTCAGCCTGAAGGAAACCATGGAAGATAACAAGGTAAGAATCTAAAGCCCCCTCTATTCTATGTTTCATTGATCATTGGCGACAAATTGGTACATAATTACATTGTTGATTCTAGAGCGAGAAGCTCATTCATGTGCAAGAAAATATCCGATCAGTTGGGTCTTCAATACAAAGTCATCTCCAAGGGTGTAGTGCAATTGGATGGGACAACGATAGCAATATTTGGATTCATCAAGGATTTGACCCTCACATTACACGCATGCCCCAATTTGACTATATTGCAAAACATATTAGTCATAGACTTTCCACCACATTTTACATTGTGTTTGTCAAGAGACTTCACTGCTAAAATGGGAGGCTATTTGTCTTTGATTGGTTGCACATACTTTTTAGAAAAAGGTATGGAGCCAAGTCTACAATCAGATCCGGGCCCATTGAGGATTACCATATTGAGCCTCATGTACCCAGCCAAATAAATGTGAACTGTTCAACTTTTGATCAATAAGACCTCCCAAGAACTTATAAAGATGATACTAAAGTCGGATATATTCCAGACTTGACCCTCGATGAATGGGTGAACAAGAGGCATGCTTTTGACCTTTACAAGTAAATGAAGGAATCTGAGCTAGAGTCTATTGTTTACATGAGGAGAATCATCCTCTTCCTAACATCACTAAGCCGGATGACAAGGATGATAATGAGGTATGCTAATTATTATTTGATGGCTCAAAAGTAGACACGGAGCTGAAGGAGGACCTATACATGTTTCACCTCAAGGTACAAAATGTTATTTAGCCTTCCATTTACAATTTTCTTTCTAAAAAAACACTGCAGAGTATGAGGCTTTGATCCATGGAATGCATTGGGAAAGAATAAGAGGGATTAAAAACTAACAAGTGTTCGCGATAGTGATCTAGTTGCAAATCAAGTGTGAGGAAAAATTCTTCCAAGAATGATCTGTTAAATAACTACAAGAATCAGGTATGGTTCTTATCAAATATTTTGAAGCATTCATCATCAATTCCATCCCAAGGAAGAAGAATGAAGCGTGAGAAAAAATTAGCAATAATCGGGGCAATTGATGTAGTAGAGAGTATCAAAATTGATAAGTCTCAGCCCCATATCAAGGTTGTTGTGAGGCTAGTTGTCCCAAATAATAACACAAGTTGGTGGGTCTTCGAGAATGATTAGAAAAATTATCAATTTTCTACAAGAAGAAGCTGAGTTCTCCTCCGTAAACCAAAACATGTTTGAACATCATTATGGTGACCAAGTGGTGTAGCTGAGAACAAACAAATTACCAAAGGGTCTTGTAAATTTGGATTCAATATTCAAACCAAATGATCAATTCAAGAATGAGAAAGAAAATATATAGGTAAAGGGTGAAGATTAAAAGTCTACTACCATAGAAGAAGGTAAAACGTTGTTAATTGGTGAGTAAGTACTCAACAAGAAAATTATGAATTTGTTCAACTTTGTCAAGAATACCCAGATGTATTTGCTTGGACTTACGAGGATTTAAGAGGTTTCAACCAAGGCCGACACAACACACTATCGAGTTGGATCATGGATCTAAGCCTTTCAGACAAAAGCAAAGGCTAGTAAATCCTCCCATTAAACCTCTCATGAGGAAAGAGTTGAACAAGATAATTGAGGCCAACATCAACTTCCCTATCAAGCATTAAAGTTTGGTTACAAACTTGGTGCCTATGATGAAAATAAATGGAGAAATTAGATGGTGTGTGGACTTGAGATCTAAACAGAGCATTAATCAAATATCACTACCCACTTCCATCAATGGAGAAAATCTTGTAGGTTGTAGTTGGCTCCGAGATGTTTTCATTGCTAGATGGATACTCAAAGCTATAATTAGATAATGGTGAAAGAGGATGATCAGTTCAGAGACCATTCAACACCAAATGGGGTACATATGCTTATAATAAGATGCCATTTGGACTATGGACATGGCAAAAGGCTTAATCAAAAATATAGTTATGGTGTATCTAGATGAAAAAATGAAGAAACAAAATGTGAACATCTCAATGTGGGAGTCATTGGCTATCTCGGGATAGAGATATGTGTTTATGACGCTACTATGACCAATTGTTCAACCTCAAATCAGCCCCCTAATCAATAAGAGAAAGGGCTTACCAATGTAGTTCAGCCCGAAGGAAACCATGGAAGACAATAAGGTAAGAATCTTAAGCCCCCTCTATTCTATGTTTCATTGATCATTGGGGACAAATTGGTACATAATTACATGATTGATTCAGAGTGAGTAGTTTCTTCATGCCAAAGAAAATAGCCGATCAGTTTTGTGTTTAATACGAAGTCATTTCCAAGGGTGTAGTGCAATTGGATGGGGCAACGGTAACAATAGTTGGAGTCCTCAAGGATTTGACCCTAACATTGCATGCATGCCCCAATGTGTGTATTGCAAAATGTATTAGTCATAGACTTGACACCACATTTTGCATTGTGTTTGTTAAGAGACTTCACTACTAAAATGGGAGGCTATTTGTCTACATTGATTGGTTGCACATGCTTTTTAGAACAAAGTATGGAGCCAAGTCTACAATCAAATCTAAGCCCATTGTGGATTACCATATCAACCTCATGTCCCTAGCCAAATCAATGCGAAATGTTCAACTTTTGATCGGAAGACCTCCCAAGAACTTATAAAGATGATACTAAAGTCAAATATATTCTAGAATTGACCCTCGATGAATGGGCAAACAAGAGGCATGCTTTTGACCTTTACAAGGAAATGAAGGAATCTGAGCTAGGATTCTATTGTTTGCATGAGGAGAATCATCCTCTTCCTAACATCACTAAGCTAGACCATAAGGATGATAATGAGGTATGGTGGTTTATATTAGATGGCTCAAGAAGTAGACAAGGAGCCAAAGGAGGAGATATGCATGTTTCACCTCAAGGCGTGAAATATTACTCAACCTTCCATTTCAAATTTTCTTGTTCAAACAACACAACAGTATGAGGCCTTCATCCATGGAATGCATTGGGAAAGAATAAGAGGGACTAAAAACTTACAAGTGTTCGGTGATAGTGATCTAGTTGTGAATCAAGTCCAAGGACAAAATATTTCAAGAATGATCTGTTAAAGAAATACAAAATTGGGTATGGTATCTTATCGTATATTTCAAGCGTTCGTCATCATCTTACATCCCAAGGAAGAAGAATGAAGTAGCATGATGATTGGTAGAAATCGGGGGCATTTTACTATGTAGAGATTATCAAAAGTGATAAGTCTCATCCCCATATCAAGGTGGTTGTGAGGCCAGCTGTCCCAGATAATGACACAAGTTGGCGGGTCTTTGAGAATGATAAGAAAATTATCAATTTTCTACAATAAGAATTTGAGTTCTCCTCAAGAAACCAAGACACATTGAACATCATTATGGTGACCACATGGTGCGTTGAGAACCAACAAATTAACAAAGGGTCTTGTAACTTTAGAGTCAATATTCAACCCAAATGATCAATTTTGGAAGGAGAAACAAAATATTTAGTTAAAGGGTGAAGATTTAAAGCCTATTACCATAGAAGAAGGAAAAACATTGTTAATTTGCAAGGTAAGTACTCAAATAGAAAAATCTGATTCGTTTAACTTTGTCAAGAATTCCTAGATGTATTTTCTTGGAATTACAAGGATTTAAGAGGTTTCAACCCAAGGATGGCACAACACACTATCAAGTTGGATCTAGGATCTAAGCCTTTCAAACAAAGAAAAGACTAGTAAACCCTAACATTGAACCTCTCATGAGGAAAGAGTTGAACAAGCTAATTTAGGCCAACATCATCTTCCTTATCAATCATTAAAGTTTGGTTGCAAACTTTTTTCATGTGAGGAAAAGAAATGGAGAAATTAGATTGTGTGTGGACTTTCATGATCTAAACAGAGCATCAATCAAAGATCACTACCCACTTCCATCAATGGAGCAAATCTTGTAGGTTGTAGTTGGATCTGAGAGTTTTTCATTACTAGATGGATACTAAGGCTATAATCAGATAATGGTGAAAGAGGAAGATCATTTCAAGAGAGCCTTCACCACCAAATGGGGTATATATGCTTATAAGATGATGCCATTTGAACTGTCAAATTCCAGAGCAACATTTCAGTGAGCTATGGACATGGCATTCAAATGCTTAATCAACAATATAGTTTTGTGTATCTAGATGATTTCACCATTTTCTCAAAGAATGTTGCACACCATCTCTTCCACCTAAAACTAGTATTTAAGAAGTGTAGAAGGTTCAAAGTGTCATTGAATCCAAAGAAGTGTTTATTATTGGCACATGAGGGAAAATTGTTGGGCAACATTGTCTCAAGAGAAGGGTTAACAATTGATCCTGAAAGGGTTGAAGCCATCCGAACACTTCCATTTCCACAACAAAAGAAGTCTCTCTAAAGCTTCTTGGGGAGAATAAAATTTGTTTACAGATTTGTGCCTGATTTTTCCACTCTTGTGAATCCTTTAAAAATGATGTTAAAGAAGAGTCTTTCATTTAAATGGACAAAAAAAAGGAAAAGAGATTTTTGAGGCCATAAAGCTCGCGATTTCACACACCCCAACTCTTATTAACCCAGATTTTTCAAAGGACTTCATATTGTATGCTTTGGAGGGTAAGACACGGTAGTCTCGCTATCTTGGTTCAACCTAACATGGAAGGTTCGAAACAGCCCATAACCATCTTCATCAAGAGATTTGAGGATTACAAAGTAAAGCATTCTTTCATTGAAAAACATGTCCTTGTTGTCATTAGGATTTTGAAGAAGTTCGGACAATTGGTCTCAAAAATATGATTCAACTTCTAGTGTCTCATGTTGGTGTCAAGGATTTTCTCCTAAACAAGGACTTGAATGAGAAGAGAGAAAGGTTGGATCACTCATGTAATGGATTATGATATTGAAATCAAAGTGACCAAATTGCTTTCATGGAAAGGGTCAGTGAGCAGCTCGCTTCCCAAACAACAAGCCAAGTCAACATACGAAGAAGAGGATGTCCTCGCTACTTGTAAAATGATCAAGAGCAACCATTTAATGATACACCTATTTCTTGTTGACTCAAGTCTTAATGCATTATCTCTAAACAAGTTTGTGCCCTCTAGAATGGAATAAATCAAAGAGGATATACTTTAGGTTACAAGTCATTCCATATGTGTTTATTGGTGGTGTCTTGCTCAAGAAGGACATCAATAGTGTTCTATTGAGGTGCATTAGGGACAAGCCAAATTGAGAGGGTGTTTCATGAGTTCCATGACGGAGAATCGAGGCCCCCGTTATCCAATTTCACTCCCCATGTGGTTGAATTGGTAACATACATCGAGTTCTCAAGTCCCAGGAAAATTGATTAATCCAGAAAAAAATCATGTTTCTAGGGTCCTTCAGAAAGTTTTCTAACTCTCCACGTCCAGTTGAAAAGAGCAAGCTCGAGAAAATGTGAAAAAGTTAAGAAAATAAGTTGGGCCGAAAAATTGTGAAAATCGGCTAAGTCCTTGTCTAGGACAAGTGGGACATTTGGGATGCCAAGGCACGGATCGGGTCCGAAAAGCCTAAGGGCGGCCCAAACAGCGAAAGGGACATATGGGACGAAGGTACGCCAAGGACACAAACCCTGCCGGTTCAAATGAGCACGAAATTGTAGAGGACCGGACAATGGACTTCGAGGACACGTGGGGCGCGGAAAGCCGGTTTAGCCGAAAGAGAAGAAAATAAACTAAGGACCGTGAGTACGTGAACCGCTCGGATCGGCCGAAAAGGAGAAATTTTGTACCAAACGCTTGGGACATTTGGGTCGTAAAGACACAAATCGCCGAATCGAGCGAACCGGAAGAATTTTTCCCTTGAAGCATTGGGACATTTGGGACAAATGGATGTGAACCGCTGGTTCGGCCAAACAAGAAAAACTTCAGCACAAGGAAAAGTGGGACAAAAAGTCGCGGTGGACGCGAAGAGCTTGCGGCAGACCTGCGGACCAACCAGGAGATGACACGTGTCACAAACTATGGAAAAGCCCAAAATCAAAAGGTGAGTTTTGAAGGGCGCAAGCTCCGAGCCAATAGGAATTGGACACGTGTCCAATGGAGCAGGGAAGTGCGGAGCTCGGGAGAAGTTAGAGAATTTGGCCGAGTTCGCCAAAAAGGGGTAAAAGTGAAGTAAGACCCCGCGCCCTGTCCTCCAACAAGATCATGCCACGTGTCGTCCAAGTGGCGGGAGTGCGGAAAAAGGTGGAAAAAGTCCCAAAATCATCAAAAAGGTCAAAATTCAAGAAAAACCCGTGGGTAAGCGAAGGAGAGAGAATCACGTGACCAATCAATGCATGCCACGTGTCATCCAGGTGGCAGGGGGCATGGGAAGAAATTTAAAAATCCGTTTTCGCCTGTTTTGTGCCCTAGATCTTCAGATCTCCATATCTTTTGATCCAGAGCTCGGATTGGCACGTTATTTATATCAACGGAAAGCTTGTGAAATTCTCTACATGATTCTGGGGTTAATCTCAAGTTTTGGTGTATTTTGGAGAGAGAAAATTGAGAAACGGCTCTGACGCATGTTCATGGCTAGAAGTGACATTTCAGCGACCTAGATTTAATGCAGAATGGGTCGCATTCTCCTGTAATCCAGTCAAAATGATAGGGTATGGGTTTGTAAGGTTCCCCCATGCCATTTTAATGCATCTATGCATCAAGAAGAGATGGGCTCCTATGCTTTTTGTATGTTTTCTATCCTGGCTCGACCCATTACATGTAAAAGCCTTTGGCTCATTTCAAAGGGGGAACATTTCTTTGGATAGCAGGCTTCTTCTTTCACCTGTAACAAGTGATTTTTGCAAGTATCAAACCTCTTCTAAAATTGTAATAGGTTTTCTACCCTTTTGATGTTGTAATACAAGGATTTTGACAGTGTAAATGACAATACGAGTCTTTGTATGTGATTTTCGATCCTTTGTTTGTGTTGCTTGTTTCATTTCAAACCTCTGATTACATCTTATCAGCCTTGTGCATGATGTCTTATGTTGCATTTTTATGATCTGTGTTTATCTGCAGAACAAGAAGTGTTCACCACTCCTCCTTTGGTGTATCACCTGTTAGTTTAGTTTCATTTCTGCACTTTCTATCTCTGTCTCCTTGGATTTTAGAGTAGGATTAGGTTTCAAACCTCTGTATTTTTACAAATATAGATCTAAATCAGAGGAGTTTGAGGAACCAGCCTCTAATCTGGAGATTCCTCTCTCAGTTTAACAAGTCCCCACACTTGGAGAGAGGTTTCCATGTTGTGCAATCACATTGGATGCTAGAGTGATCAACCTAGAAGCCTGATCTGCATCCAAGGGTGTTTGTGAGTCCGTAACAATAGTTTTGCACGACACACGTGGGACCTAGAGGTCTTTAATTTCATTGCAACAAGATTGATGTGCACTTGTTGTGAGTTCCCACTTTGAAGAAGCTTTAAAATCACACATCCGGTGACTCCAAAAGAGGCATAATCCGCTAGTTTCGCAATTTTGGAGTCAAGCTTGGTAAATTTATGAGAAGAATACAGACCAGGTCAAGAACTAGGGAGGAAGGATTGTTTGTTTATCTACACCTATCTCTAGGTAGAGAAAGAAGGGGAAGAAGAGCTCAAAGATCTCCATCTCCACCTAATAGAACTTTGTCTACACCTCCACCTGGTAGACCTTTTCTCGCATCAACAAGGGTTCTCAGGCCAATCAGAATGGCGCAACCACTAAATCCCTTTGTCAATTTCACTGGCAGCAGCCCACTTGCCCTCAATGCACAGAATCCAGTTCCAATTGCAGCATTGAAGAACATTCCATTTTCACCGAGAAAATCATACCACTCCTAGTGATCATGTCAAAGACATTGCTAACGCTCTGCAATCCATGAGATAAATGAAATGGATGTGGTGACAAATTACGCATCTTTATTCAAAGGGAAGGCATTGCAATGGTTTAGGAGCCTTACAACCGGTTCTATCACAAATTGGAATCAGTTGTGCATAGTTCTCCATGAGCAGTTTGGAGAGAAGGGAGACAACTTGTCTCTTCTAGAACAATTGACAACTATCAAGAGAGCCCCCAATGAGCAAATGATCGACTTCAACTTCAGATTTCAAAGGTCTTGGGATAGGATTCCAAAGGTAGTCGCCAAATGTGCCAATATCGAAGGTGTTTTCTATATTACCTTAAAGCTTTGAATTCTGATATTTCTATTTTAATTCAATCTATGGGAGGCACAACCTTACTTGTTGCTTATAGCATTGCCATTAGGGCTGAAAACCTGCCTTATTCAAGCTAGTAAGTCGGCTCCTAGCCTCCCATGCCCTTGTATCCAAACTTAGAAAATCCAAGCACTAGTCAAGCACCCACTTTGGCTCCTATTCTCACCCCTAGAAATCAAAGTTCTAATGAGACTTCTACTTCATCCTCTAGTGCTTCAAACGAACTCCAAGAGGTCATGAAACAATTGCAGGTAAATTTGGGAAATGAGCTGGTTACTATCAAAAGATAAAGAAGCTCAAAGTGCTAGACCGTATGCACCTCAAGTGCGGTACAAGCTAGGCCCCCATACCAACAAAATAGGTCACCAACTCAAGCTGCAAATCAAAATCAAAGACAAGTAAGGCCTCCCGCTAATAGACCATTTCAGCCTTATAACCCCAATGTCGTATTCGCTTAAAGCATTAGTGCCAGTCCAAAATAACATGGCCCAAGAATATGATTGGTGTTTCCCATGCAGTCAGCCACATAACCAATCAATGTGCTTTAACGGTGCATTAAATCAAGCTCTTATGGTGCAAACCATCGGTGGGTCGCAAGAGTCCAGCCACGAAGAAGATCAGCAGCAAGGAGCACCTCAGCAAGGAACATCTCCAAATGAAACTACTCTTGTCAATTGGCAGGCTGAAGATTTCTGTGGTATGAATCAAATACCCTCTCAAAGTGTTGCAGCCAACACAAGGTCAAAGAGGAGAAATTTGGGTGAAGAACAGCCATTGGCTTCGAGTAATCCACAACCTTCTACCACTCCACAAGCCACTGGAAAACAAACTGTAGTTCCAAACATGCAAGGAGCATCCAAACCAGCTCCTAGGCCAACTCAAATGCCAGTTGCTACTGCCCATGTGCAAGGAATGAATGTGCAGACTAAGGGACAACAGAGGGATACTTCATCCCCATTCAACATCATTAATCAGATGAAGAAGACAAATGTAAACATATCAATGTGGGAATCACTATCCATCCCAGGCCAAAGAGATTTGCTACAAGCTGCCATGAAAGACTGGTCAACTTCAAATCAACAGGTCCAGATGCAAGAGAAGGTACTCACAAATGCTACCCAGCCTGAAGGAAATCATGGAGGACAACAAGGTAAAATGTTGAAGCCCCCTCCATTTTATGTTTCATTGATCATAGGAGATAGGTTGGTACATAATTGCATGATTGACTCGGGGCCAGTAGTTCAGTAATGCCCAAGAAAATAGCCGATCGCTAGGACTCCAATATGAATTCATCTCCAAGGTGTAGTGCAATTAGATGGGACAGCAAGAATAACGGTTGGAGTAATCAAATGATTGAGCCTCACACCGCACGCATGTCCCAACGTAACCATAACAGTGTTACAAGATGTGTCGATCCATAGACCTACCACCACTCTTTGCATTGTGCATGTCAAGAGACTTCACCGCTAAAATTAGAGGCTATCTTTCGGTGGATTGGTCACACATGTTGTTTCGAACAAGATATGGAACCAAAGCCACAATAAGGTCTGAACCTATTGCGAACTTTCACATTGAGCCTTACACTCCAAGCCAAATCAATACCAACTTTTCATCGTTTGATCAAGAAGATTATCCAAGCACCGATGAAGTCGACACCAAGGTTGGAAGCATCCCGTATTGACTCTCAATGAATGGGAAAGCAAGGTGCATGCTTTTGATCCCTATCAAGAAATAGAAGAATCTGAGTTAGGGGTTTATTGTTTACATGAAGATAATCAACCTCTTCCTAACATCACCAAGCTAGATCATAAAGACAAGAATGAAGTATGGCAATTGTTCTTTGATGGGTCAAGGAGTAGACAAGGTGCAGGAGGAGGAGCTATGCTCATTTCACCGCAGGTATAAAGTATTACTCGGCCTTTCTGTTTCTAGTTTTCCCGTTCAAACAACACACCTGAGTATGAAGCCTTAATTCATGGATTGCACTAGGGAAAGGAAGAAAGGCATCAGGAATTTACAAGTATTTGGTGATAGTGAGCTGATCGTAAACCAAGTCAAAGGAAAAAATGCTGCCAAAATGATCTATCATTGAGAACTACAAAAATCGTATGGGATCTTATTGAATATTTTGAAGCTTTTAGCATCAATTCCATCCCAAGCAAAAGGAATGAAGCCATTGGCAGATCGGCAGCAATTGGGGTTGTGTTTGATGTTGTAGAAAGTATCGTAAGTGAAAAATCTCAGCCTCATATCAAAGTGGTTGTGAGACCAGGCTGTTCCAGATAACAACACAAGTTGGCAAGTCTTCGAGAATGATCAGCAATTGTTAATTTCCTACAAGAAGAAGCCGAGTTCTCCGCCAGAATCAAGACAAGTTGGGGCAGCAAGTATGGTGACCAAGTGGTACAACCGAGAACTAACAAATTACCAAAAGGCCTCATAACTTTGGAGTCAATCTTCAACCCGAATGATCGAGTTCGGAAGGAGAAAGCGAACATTCAAGTAAAGGGTGAAGATTCGAGCCTATTTTATTAGAAGAAGGCAAGACATTGCAAATTGGCAAAGTAAGTACCTCACAAGAGAAATCTGATTTTGTTCACTTTGTCAAGAGTTCCCGATGTCTTTTCTTGGACTTACAAAGATTTAAGATGTTTCAACCTAGA
>CM031243.1:429286601-429387543 GCA_018340775.1 Taxus wallichiana var. yunnanensis | reverse complement strand
GCCTTCGTTCGATTACGTATTGCTCTTAGATCCTAGATCGAACTTGATAGTGTGTTGTTCCATCCTTGGGGTTGAAACCTCTTAAATCCTTGTAATTCCAAGAAAATACATCTAGGAATTCTTGACAAAAGTTAAACGAATCAGATTTTTCTATTTGAGTACTTGCCTTGCAAATTAACAACGTTTTCCTTCTTACATGGTAATAGGCTTTAAATCTTCACCCTTTAACTAAATATTTTGTTTCTCCTTCCAAAATTGATCATTTGGGTTGAATATTGACTCTAAAGTTACAAGACCCTTTGTTAATTTGTTGGTTCTCAAGCCCACTTTCATGTGGTCGCCCATAATGATGTTCCAATGTGTCTTGGTTTCTTGAGGAGAACTCAGATTCTTATTGTAGAAAATTGATAATTTTCTTATTATTCTCAAAGACCCGCCAACTTGTTTCATTATACGAGACTGACTGGCCTCACAACCACCTTGATATGGGGATGAGACTTATCACTTTTGATAATCTCTACATAGTAAAATGCCCCCGATTCTTACCCAATCGCATACTAACACTTCATTCTTCTTCCTTGGGATGTAAGTGATAATGACAGCTTGAGAAATATACGATAAGATACCATACCCAATTTTTGTATTTCTTTAACTGAGATCATTCTTGAAATATTTTTGTCCTTGGACTTGATTCACAACTAGATCACTATCGCTCCTTTGTGAACACATAAGTTTTAGTCCCTCTTATTCTTTCCCAATGCATTCCCTGGATGAATACCTCATACTCTGTTGTGTTGTTTGAACAAGAAAATTTGACATGGAAGGTTGAGTAATATTTCACGCCTTGAGGTGAAACATGCATATCTCCTCCTTTGGCTCCTTGTCTACTTCTTGAGCCATCTAATATAAACCACCATACCTCATTATCATCCTTATGGTCTAGCTTAGTGATGTTAGGAAGAGGATGATTCTCCTCATCTGAACAAACTTGATAGAATCTAGCTCGGATTCCTTCATTTCCTTGTAAAGGTCAAAAGCATGCCTCTTGTTTGCCCATTCATCGAGGGTCAATTCTAGAATATATTTGACTTTAGTATCATCTTTATAAGTTCTTGGGAGGTCTTCTGATCAAAGTTGAACATTTCGCATTGATTTGGCTAGGGACATGAGGTTCAATATGGTAATCCACAATGAGCTTAGATTTGATTGTAGACTTGGCTCCATACTTTTGTTCTAAAAGCATGTGCTGACCAATAAATGAGACAAATAGCCTCCCATTTTAGTAGTAGAAGTCTCTTAACAAACCACAATGCAAAATGTGGTGTCAAGTCTATGACTAATACATTTTGCAATCGACGTCTGATTACGGGGCATAAATGCAATGTTAGGGTCAAATCCTTGAGGACTCCAACTATTGTTACCGTTGCCCCATCCAATTGCACTACACCCTTGGAAATGACTTCGTATTATTAAACACAAAAGCTGATCGGCTATTTTCTTTGGCATGGAAGAAACTACTCACTCTGAATCAATCATGCGATTATGTACCCGATTTGTCCCCAATGATCAATGAAACATAGAATAGAGGGCTTAAGATTCTTACCTTATTGTCTTCCATGGTTTCCTTCGGGCTGAACTACATTTGGTAAGCCCTTTCTCTTATTGATTGGGGGCTGATTTGAGGTTGAACAATTGGTCATAGTAGCGCCACTGACATATCTCTATCTGAGATAGCAGTGACTCCCACATTGAGATGTTCACATTTTGTTTCTTCATTTTTCATCTAGATACACCATAACTATATTTTTGATTAAGCCTTTGATAGTCCAAATGGCATCTTATTATAAGCATATGTACCCCATTTGGTGTTGAATGGTCTCTGAGTGATCATCCTCTTTCACCATTATCTAATTATAGCTTTCGAGTATCCATCTAGCAGTAATGAAAACATCTAGAGCCAACTTCTGACCTACAAGATTTTCTCCATTGATGGAAGTGGGTAGTGATATTTGATTAATGCTCTGTTTAGATCTAAAGTCCACACACCATCTAATTTCTCCATTTATTTTCATCATAGGCACCCAAGTTTGTAACCAAACTTTAATGCTTGATAGGGAAGTTGATGTTGGCCTCAATTATCTTGTTCAACTCTTTCCTCATGAGAGGTTTAATGGGAGGATTTACTAGCCTTTGCTTTTATGCAAAGGCTTAGATCCATGATCCAACTCGATAGTGTGTTCATGTCGGCCTTGGGTTGAAACCTCTTAAATCCTCGTAAGTCAAGCAAATACATCTGGGTATTCTTGACAAAGTTGAACAAATTCAGAATTTTCTTGTTAAGTACTTACCTTGCCAATTAACAACGTTTTACCTTCTATGGTAGTAGACTTTTAATCTTCACCCTTTACCTATATATTTTCTTTCGTTCTTGAATTGATCATTTGGTTTGAATATTGAATCCAAATTTACAAGACCCTTTGCTAATTTTGGTTCTCGGCTACACCACTTGGTCACCATAATGATGTTCAAACATGTTTTGGTTTACGGAGGAGAACTAACTTCTTCTTGTAGAAAATTGATAATTTTCTAATCATTCTCGAAGAACCGCCAACTTGTGTTATTATTTGGGACAAATAGCCTCACAACAACCTTGATATGGGGCAAATTTGAGACTTATCAATTTTGATACTCTACTACATCAATCCCCCCGATTACTGCTACTTTTTCTGCTGCTTCATTCTTCTTCCTTGGGATGGAATTGATGATGAATGCTTCAAAATATTTGATAAGAACCATACGATTCTTGTAGTTATTTATGCAGAGATCATTCTTGGAAGAATTTTTTCCTCACACTTGATTTGCAACTAGATCACTATCGCTAAACACTTGTTATTTTTAATCCCTCTTTTTCTTTCCCAATGCATTCCATGGATCAAGGCCTCATACTCTGCAGTGTTTTTTTAGAAAGAAAATTGTAAATGGAAGGCTAAATAACATTTTGTACCTTGAGGTGAAACATGTATAGCTCCTCCTTCGGCTCGTGTCACTTTTTGAGCCATCAAATAATAATTAGCATACCTCATTATCATCCTTGTGGTACGGCTTAGTGATGTTAGGAAGAGGATGTTTCTCCTCATGTAAACAATAGACTCCTAGCTCGATTCCTTCATTTTCTTGTAAAGGTCAAAAGCATGCCTCTTGTTCACCCATTCATCGAGGGTCAAGTCTGGAATATATCCGACTTTAGTATCATCTTTATAAGTTCTTGGGAGGTCTTATTGATCAAAAGTTGAACAGTTCACATTTATTTGGCTGGGTACATGAGGCTCAATATGGTAATCCTCAATGGGCTCAGATCTGATTGTAGACTTGGCTCCATACCTTGTTCTAAAAAGTATGTGCAACCAATCAAAAGACAAATAGCCTCCCATTTTAGCAGTGAAGTCTCTTGACAAACACAATGTAAAATGTGGTGGAAAGTCTATGACTAATATGTTTTGCAATATAGTCAAATTGGGGCATGCGTGTAATGTGAGGGTCAAATCCTTGATGACTCCAAATATTGCTACCGTTGTCCCATCCAATTGCACTACACCCTTGGAGATGACTTTGTATTGAAGACCCAACTGATCGGATATTTTCTTGCACATGACGAGCTTCTTGCTCTAGAATCAACAATGCAATTATGTACCAATTTGTCGCTAATGATCAATGAAACATAGAATAGAGGGGGATTTAGATTCTTACCTTGTTATCTTCCATGGTTTCCTTCAGGCTGAGCCGCATTGGTAAGCACTTTCTCTTGTTGATTGGGAGGCTGATTTGAGGTTGAACAATTGGTCATAGTAGCCTATAACATGTCTCTCTATCTTTAGATAGCCAACTAATCCCACATTGAGATGTTCACATTTTTTTTCTTCATTTGTTTAATGATGTTAAATGGGTATGAGCTATTATTTTTCTATCCCTTTCTGGCGCATTCTTCTCTTGCACATGGGTCATTACAACTGGTGCTTAAGTGGGTCTTGGAGGTGGATTGGGTTGAGTTTGCATATTGGGAGTTGTAATTTGTAGGGAGACATATTTCTTTGGAGTAATTGAATTGGAGGATTTACCCTATCCAATATTCCTCTTCTTAGACCACGTATTTACTGCTACACTATGAGGAGATGCTTGATTCATTCCGTAGAAATCTTCACTCGCCAATTGACAAGAATGGTCTCACTTGGAGGTTCCTCTTTCTGGGTTTCTTGTTGCTAATTTTTCTCTTGACTTGATCTTGGTACACATTGATGGTGTGTACCATCAAATCCTTGTTTAGTGCACAATTAAAGCACATTGACTTGTTATTGGGGCTGACTGCATGGGAAACACCAATCATATTCTTATGTCATGTTGTTTTATGTTGGAACCAAGGTCCTCGATGTTGAAGCTATGTTTGGATCATATGGTCGATAAGGCCTAGCATCTTGAGGTTGTCCTTGGTTTTGATTTTGATTTGTAGCCTAATATAGTGGTCTAGTTTGCTAGTATGGGGGCCTCGCATGATACTAAGTTTGAGGCTGATATGGCCTAGAAATATGATCTTGTTGCCTCTTAATAGTCACTAGTTGATTTCCTATATTATGCGAGTTGTTCCATAACCTCTTGTAGCTCTTTTAAGTGCTGAAGATGAGGTGGAACTTCAGGTGAACTCTAATCCCTTAGGGCAGGTATGGGAGCTAATGTGGGTAATTGACTAGTGCTTGGAGATCCTAGTTACGGACATGAGGCGTAGGCGGCCTAGGTTCTAGTTTATTAGCCTAATTTAAACATGTTATCCAAAATTCACCCTCAAGGTAATTTTGATAACATGCATCAAAGTATTCAGATCCAGAAAGTAGATTGATTCAAGGCCCAAAATCATGTTTTTGGGGTCCCCTGGCTTTTTCTAACTCTCCCATCCAAGAAGAAATCCCAACGAGTTAGAAAAATGCAAAAATAATTCAGTAAGACTGTTTTAAAGCATTTCGGTCCTGAAGGGTTTGGGTCGTACCGGTTCGGGTAAATCTTGAGGTTCATCGTATCTGGGGTTGGGGCCAAAATACAAAGAAAATTGGCTAAGTCAGAAATTTTTGTCCCAGGCGGTCCATGAGGCAGGATGTTGGGACATCAGACACGAGGGACGCAAATGGTGAAATGGCCGAAAGTGGAAAAAATTGTCAAGTTTTGTTTTCACGCTGTTTGGGACATCCAGGACAAAAGTACACGTGGGACATGGATCATTTGATTTTTTGAAAGACGGTCCATTTCGGGAAATTCAGAGATTTTTGTCGGGCGGTAGAGACAAAAGTGCGTGAGGTACGCGAGGGACGCGCGGGACGCGAAAAGGAAAAAGGCCGCATGAGAGACAAGGAAGCACCGAACCGGCCGATGCGGGAGAATGTGTCCCAGTGCAATCGGTGGGAAAATTGGGACAAAGGTATGTGTGGGATGCGGGGATCGAAAACTGAATCGGGTGAAGGCAAAGAAGAAAAGTCAACGTTTGACACGTGAAACTTCAAACGGCCATAACTTTTGACTCCGAGCTCCGATTTTCACAAAATTGGAATTTAACGAGTAAAACTTTCTTATTTTTAAAAAGGGTAGATATATTTAAATAAAATAAACATATTCAGCTCCATTCAGTTAATGCTCATTCTCGTTAAATGACAGAAACCCCTGCCAGACCCAAAATAGCTGCCCGCACTCAGAAGGCCATAACTTTTGTATTTCTCAACAAAATCACACAAGATTGGTACCGTGGGAATCGTGGCTCGAGAACGACGACAAAAAAATCAATAAATTCCCTATTTGATGAGATATTGATGGATATTTTTCACAAAACACAAAAACACAAAAACACATGATAAGATAAATATGCACACTAATATTATGCATAGATTACTAAATTTGCAGAAAGGTACGATGATTAATCAGGTAATTTGAAATTCACAAGAATTAATGATATATAAACACCACTGTAAATAATTGGAAAGGCAGAAATCTATTCTCATTCAAAAGGAAAAACTAGAAAAATTTGTTTCAACACTCCTATGTCAAAAAGTCTTCCTATGTTTTTCCATTGCACATTGTATATAGCAAAAAAATTTACCCTATCCCTTCCTAAAATTAGGCCACACTTTGCACTTTCCCATGCATCCTATTTTTATCTTTTATCATAAATAATAAAAGAGATAAAAATAAGCATGCTAATTACAAAAGAGGTAATTTCAAGCCTGAGTTACAAAAATACATTTCACCAAAGCTTGCGGTTGACTAATCTATTTCTAAAAAAACAAGATTAATAGTTTGGCTAATAATATCCATTGATTTTTGTGTAAGTCCCCTCAATTGTGCATGAAATATCTATCTTCTTGTGCTTCATGTGAAAATTGTAACTTAATCCATTTGTAATGATATTCTAGGAATTCTTTAATTTTCCTTAATGTACATGCAAAAATTTAATCTCCCTGTGTGAAAAAAATAATTCTTTTATTTGCAATAATTTGCAAATTATTTACCCATGTACTTCATCTACTATGGGGACCACCTGCAAGTTATGATGTTGACATTTGTGCACATACTCCATTTTGCATGCTGATAATGACATCTTTATCTTTTGTGACTACATGCAATACTATCTCCTACAAGTATAATTTATTAAACCTCCAAATTTTCCCTGATGGGGACCACCTTTTGTGTGTGCATACTTTTTCTTTATGTGGAATGACCACATTTTCTAATTCTTTGTTTAGCACACATTTTGGACTCCTTCGAACCATGTCATATAATTGTTTTAATTCATAATATATTTCACCCCAATTTGATTTTTCAAATGACACACATCATTGTGACATTCCCTTTGTTTCTTAACACATGCTTTAGTTTTAGCTTTAGTATAAGGTTTAAAAAGTAATGTTACTTTCAATAATCCAGTTTCCTTTTGACTAATGCATCATCCCACACAACATAAAGGTGTCGATTATAATTTTTTTAACATTTAACTAAGGTAAAATGTGAGAAAATTATTTATATTTGGACATGGTCCTTTTTGCCATGATGACTTGACCCTTTGGGATTACATGTCAGTGATCTTAACTGTACATTGATTAGGGTTTATCCATTATTTGACATGTGCATGTTTCGAACTCCAATTGATTTATAAACAATTGTGGTGGATTTTTCATTGAATCTATTGTATTGATATCAACCGTCGATTGAAGTACCTACAGGGTTTGAACTATCAATTCTCTAAGCATTTAATTTTGTATTGATTTTTGGCTTCATTGATCCTCACGGAATATTCTTGACCATTTCATCCTAGTACCGATTTGATCTACACCATTAGATCCGCCTTGTTCGACTATGGTAAACATGGAGTTTATACTAAATAGGGTGATGGATATCCATCTCATAGATCTTTACGAATGAATATTGATCATTAATTTTTAACTCGGGTTGGGTTAGATGGCACCATTGGTTGGTTGGTTAGCGGGGTTATCTCGTAACCTAAAATCGATCATTTATTATCTCGAAGTAAAGCCGTAACAAAATTTGTTCAGGTTACCATTGCGGAAGGTTTTAAGCTTCTTTTGAGTTTTATTGGAGTTACGTGGACACCATTGTTGGGGATCTTCCGAGATCTCCTATTAACTGCATTTTCTCTGATGATGACCATTTGAGCATGAAGCTTCGGTTCTGGTTATTTTCAATGGTTATGAGTTCCATTTAAGCTAATACTTCGATTGGGTGTGCTCGACCTTGGATATTTTTACCTTTGTGTAGATGTTTATGGAAAAGGTGAGATTTTATTTCTTGAGTAATGTATCTCGATCTTTCAATCATTTCTTTAGACAACTCATATAACATTTCTTTCATATTTTATCTATGTTTTCTTGAATGGAAAATATGCTTCAACTTGTTTTGGACATTAAATATTTGATTTGCAACTCGGGGTTAAAGAAATAACTTTGAAACGGTGACTTCTTTGATCTGTAGTTGTAATATTCTGATGATTTCTTCAACTCCTCCATTTAGAAAGTCTTTATAAATAGTTGAACTATTGGGTTTCCCTTTGCACTAACCGAATTAGAAAACTTGTTCTGATAATTCATGAAGATCTCTACAAAATTTGGAAATATTTTAACAATCATAAGATATAAGGTGTTTCCTAGATTTGTATCTAAAATATTCTGATGAAACTCATGAATGACTTAGAATTCTTAGTTTTGATAGCCAAGATATGGGTATTCATCCTTTGATATGAGTAAATGTTTTACAAAATCTGATATCTATTTCAAATAGCTAATGGCACGGTATTTATTTTCTTTTGATGCTAAGTCAAACTCTACTAATATACATGTCCTTTTCGAACTAGGTATGCATTTTTTTTTCTTGCTGAGTGTGAGAAGTCATTCTTACCACTTGGCTCTAATTTTCATTTATATTTTGCAATGAAGTTGTTTTCGTGGATTCTAGCTTCCGCTTTTTTTTTCGTGAGGGAAAGATCATTAAAATCATCATTTCTCACTCTTGGTCTTCTCAAAATATTAGATATAATTTTTCGAGTTCATAAAAGTCATTGTTTTCTCGTATCATAAATTAAGAGCAATTCTTAAACTCATGGCATCTTTATCCTGTAGCTTTTTGCACTTATTTTTGATCTGCACATCTATTACTCCAATAAAAGTAGAAATCTTGTATGATAACTTTAATTATCTTTTCCTCATTTTGTGCTTCTTCATGTGTAAAATAGTGGTTCCTTTCAATGCAAGCTTGACCTTTCCATAATTTGCAGCTAAACCATTAATGAAAACAATTATATATTTAGGAAAATCCATCTTGGATAACTTGTTGACGACGGTAAGAAATGTATTTCACCATGATGAAAACATTGTGACTGTAATCCTCCTGAAATGAAATTTCGTACACAATTATATGCAATGTTGCCTTTGCATCTGGGTATCCAGTAGGACTTCTTCCCTGAATCTCTTTGAATGCCAATTTTATTTTTGTTGTTGATTCTTTATGTAGTATGAAAAATGTCAGTAAATTCCTTCAAATTCTGTTTTCCTTTATTTATTTTGTTCATCTTCGTGGAACTTGTTATCCCAAATTCACCCCTCAAGGTAATTTGGATAACCTGCATAATCTCCTCATGCTGGAGCAAGTAGAAATGATGGAAGGACAAAAAAACTAATTTTGGGAACCCTCTGGTTTCTCTCTAACTTCCCCATCCAAGAAAAAATTCAAAGAGTTAGAAAAAATAAGAAAAATGCAAAAATTCAGCATGTGCTAGTGTATTACGGAAAAATTGGGTTTTTGGAGCCCAGTGCATAAGCACGTAGCGGGACATCAGGAACCCGCATGGCTGAAATGAACAATTTGCGAAGAGTACATTGGTGAAGTCAGGTTGAAGTGCCCCAAGCCACATAGGTATGTGTGGGACATCTAAGACCCACATGTCCAAAATATCCATAGGTAGAAGGGATCAGAAAAATTAGGTATTTTTTCCCGCGCTGTCCGTGGGACGTTGGGACATGAGTTCGCCACAAGGCCGAGTTTACCCCACCAAGAGTAAATCTATGAAGTTAGATCGAAGTTCCCAATCTACATAGGTATGTACGAGATTTCCGAGACCTAAAATGCCAAAATATTTGATCACAAAGGGATGTGGGTGAAGTGGCGGTCAATGGCCTTGACGGCCTTGTCATTATTGGTAGTACACGTGGGGCATGAGTTCGTTAAGGACCTGATTTTTAAATGTGCGAGACAAGAAGGATACTTGCGGGTGGATACGAGATTTTCATCTTGGACACCGTGACACCAAGACCTAAAATGCGTGATATAGCCACATGTAAGGGAAGACAGTGCAAATCTCACCGAACTTCAAACGGCCATAACGTTTGACCACGAACTTCAATTTTCACAAAAATTGACTTTTCGAATCGGGCATGACGTCCTCTACCTCACGAAAAATGGATTTCTTAATTTTTATGAGAGATATATATATAAAAATAAAGAAACATCTTTATCTTGATCTAATTAAAAACCAAGTCTCGTCAAATGACATAATTGTCTAAAGTGACCCAAAATACCTTCCCGCACTCATAAGGGAACTTATGCAATTATCAATGAAAATGCACAAATTTTTACCGTTGGAATTATGTTTCAAGAAATATGTACAAAAATAAAGAAATATAGACTTTGATGAGGAATCAATGGTGAATTTTTAGAAAATGTGGCCATGTTCAGAAGAGTGTTTTAATTGGTAGTTGGGAGGACATTAATGAAGCATGGGATGACATTTCTCACTGCTGCAAGTTATGGGACAATATGGGGAGTATTTGACAAGAAACATAACATCATTTCACTCCATTCATGACACCTTATAAGTGGTTAAAGGATTGATTTCAGGATTTTCATTTTCCCTCTCTCTATCTCTTCTCATAATTTGTATAAATTGGAGTGTTGGGCTCATTGTAAAGGGGCGTAGATTTTTGGTAGCAAAACTCTGTCAAAATTGTTTTGTGAAGCTAATGTTTTGCATGACTTGTAGTGGAATCCTTGAATGGTGATCCATGCCCTTATTCTATAATATATTGAACTGTGCATATTAATGAAAGCAATAGATACAAGTTCTGGATTTCTCTTCCCCTATTGTGTTTATTTGCATTCCTCTTGCCCTTTCAATCTCATTAAATATATATTGTGTCTATATTATGCTATTATAGGGATTCAATATCATTGTGTTTACATGAAATATTGTTGTGAATTTAGTTGCTAGATTGTGGAGAACTGTTATCACCCCTAATAGTATAC
The DNA here is from genome assembly GCA_018340775.1 of Taxus wallichiana var. yunnanensis. Classification (NCBI taxonomy): domain Eukaryota; kingdom Viridiplantae; phylum Streptophyta; class Pinopsida; order Cupressales; family Taxaceae; genus Taxus; species Taxus wallichiana. Next base: position 429,376,701 of record CM031243.1, on the reverse strand, counting down.
ACCTTGCTCCTACTTTTCACTCATTGGAAGAATATTCGCACTCTTCTTCTGGTGTATCACCACTTTACCGTAGGCTTTGTTTTCATGCTCTCTCTCTCTCCCTACTCCCTTGTAATATTAGATTAGGAGTAGATAGTTTTTCCTACATTAGAGTAGATTTTACCTGGTAGTTTAGGAGTAAGAACCATATTTCTCTCGAGGTCTATCTCAAGTAGCGAGTTTTACAACTTAGAGATAGTACCCAAGTTATCCAATCACACTGTGAGCTCAAGCACACACACTTTTACAAACCATAAGGTGTTGTGATTTGATGATAACAATTCTGGTGGGCCTGGTGGGACCACAAGGTCTTTATTATAATTGCAGTGAAATTGATGTGCACTTGTTGTAAGTTCCTAGCTTGTATGAAGATTTGAAATTACATATATAGAAACTTCTAGAGAGGCAGAATCCATTGGTTTCAGCAATTCAAGCTTGGAATATTCATGAGAATAATCCAAACAAGGTCAAGAACTAGAGAAGAGGGACTATTTATCTATCTACACTTTTCCCCAGATAGAGAAATGAGAGGAAAAAGAGCTCAAAGGTCTCCATCTCCACCGAATAGAACCTTATTAACACCTCCAACTAGAAGGCCTTTTGTTCAATCAACTAGAGTTCTCTCGACAAATCAGAATAGTGCAACCTAACCCCTATATCAATTTCATTAGTAGCAGCCCATTCACTCTTAATGTGAAAAATACAATTCTAGTTCTGACATTGAAGAACATTCCATATTTCACTAGAAAACCAGACATCCCCTGATTGACCATATTCGGACATTGTAAATGTTTGTGCTATTTGTGAAATTACTCAAATGGACATTGCTGTCAAATTTTTGGCATCCTCCTTTAAGGGTAAAGCTTTTGCAATGGTTTGAGAGACTAACAAGTGGTCTATCCAAAATTGGGACCATTTGTGCATAACTCTTAACAATCAGTTTGGAGAAAAGGGAGATAATCTGTCCTTATTGGAACAATTGACAACTATTAAGAGGGCTCCTAAAGAACAACTAACATATTTCAACTTCAGATTTCATAGGAAATGGGATAGAATTACATTGATCGTGATACCAACATCTGAAGGTGCTTTCCTATACTTCCTTAAAGCTTTAAATTCTTATATTGCCATGATGGTTCAATCAATGGGAGGTATAAATTTACATGCAACCTATAACATTTCTATTAGAGATGAAATTTCTTGATACAAGCTGGTTAACTTGCACCTAGGCCACCTATGCTTCTATATCCGAATTAGGAGCTCCAAGCACTAGTCAAACACCCACATTAGCTCCTATTCCTACTCCAAGAAATCAGAGTTCAATTAAAACTTCCACCTCATCTTCTAGTACCTAAAATGAGCTCCAAGAAGTCATGAAGTAACTAGAAAACTTGGGTAATGAGTTAGTGACACTTAAGTGGAAGCAAGTTCAAAATTTCAGACCATACCAGCCTTAAACTCAACCCAGTAGACCTCCATATCAGCCTAATAGGACACCCATTCAAACTATAAATCAGAACCAAGTCAAGCCTCCTACTAATAGACCATTCCAACCTTACAATCCTAATGTTGCATCAACATCTAGAGCCTTGGTACCAGTGAAAAATAACATGGCTTAGGAATATGACTAGTGTTTCCCATGTAATCAACCTCATAACCAATCAATATGTTTAAATGGTGCTTTGAATCAAGCTCTTATGATAATGGAAATTGGTGTGGAACAAGAGATAGGCAAAGAAGGAAATCAACAATGGGAAGTAGCTCAGTAAGAGGCATCTCTGAATGAGACCACACTTTTCAATTGGAAGGTTGAAAATTTTTGTCGTGTAAATCAAACCCCTTCTCAAAGTGTAGCAGCCAATGCATAGTTTAATAAATGGAATATTGGAGAGGGAAAATCATCAAATTCAAATGATCCACAACCCTCTATCATTCAACAAGGTGTTAGCAATCAAAGTGCAACTCTTAATATACAAGGTCAGCCCAAACCATCTCTAAGACCAACTCAAGTGCCGGTTGTAACAACCCATGTGGAAGAGAAGAACATGCAGGGAAAGGGGTAGTAGAGAGATAGCTCATCTCCATTCAACATCATTGAGAAGATGAATAAAATGAATGTAAACATATCAATGTGGGAATCATTGGCTATCCTAGGACAAAGAGACATATTGCAAGCTGTTATGGCAAACTGGTTAGAATCAAATCATCCACCCAATCAACAAGACAAGGTACTTACCAATGTAGCTAAGGAAGGAGAAAGTCAAGGAAGCCACCAAGGTAAGAATTTTAAGCCCCGAACATTCTATATTTCATTGATCATTAAGATAAGGTAGTGCATAATTACACGATTTATTCGGGGCAAGTAGCTCAGTCATGCCGAAAAAAAACCAGATCAACTAGGTCTTCAATATGAAGTCATCTCCAAAGGTGTGGTGCAATTGGATGGGACAACAGTAACAACGAATGGATTAATCAAATATTTTAGCCTCACATTACATGCATGTCCCAATGTAATGGTGTTACAAGATGTATCAGTCATAGACTTTCCACCACTCTTTACATTGTGTTTTTCAAGAGACTTCACTGCTAAAATTGGAGGCTATTTGTCTGTTGATTGGTCACACATGCTATTCAAAACAATGTATGGAGCTAAGGCTACAATAAGATCTGAGCCCATTGCAAACTTTCACATAGAGCCTCATTTACCGAATCCAATTAATGCAAATTGTTCAACATTTGATCAAGAGGATTATCAAAGCACCCATGAAGAAGATACCAAAATCAGTTGCATTCCAGACTTGACTCTTGATGAATGGGAAAACAAGAGGCATGCTTTTGATCCATACAAATAAATAGAGGAATATCAGCTAGGATTTTATTATTTTCATGAAGAGAATCATCCTCTCCATAGAATCACCAAGCTATACCACAAAGATTATAATGAGGTATGGAAATTATTCTTTGATGGCTCAAGAAGTAGACAAGGTGCTGGAGGAGGAGCTATGATCATTTCACTTCAAGGTAAAAAATATTACTCATATTTTCATTTCTATTTTGCTTGGTTAAACAACACATCCGAGTATAAATCCTTAATTCATGGATTACACTGGGAAAGAAAGAGAGGTATTAAGAATTTTCTAGTATTTGGTGATAGTGAACTGATCATGAACCAAGTCAGAGGATAAAATGCTGCTAATAATTATCTGTTGAAGAACTAAAAGAATTGGGTATGGGATCTCATTGAAGATTTTGAAGCTTTTGGTATCAATTCCATCCCAAGAAATAAGAATGAAGCAACAAATAGGTAGCGCAAAGAATCGGGGTAGCATTTGATGTTGTAGAAAGTATCAAAAGTTAGAAATCCCGGCTATTTAGACAACAACCCAAGTTTCAAGTCTTCGAGAATGATCAGAAAATTGTCAACTTTTTACAAGAAGAAGATGAGTTCTCTGCTAGAAACCAAGACAAGTTGGAACAATAGTATGGTGACCAAGTGGTGCAGGTGAGAACTAACAAATTACTAAAAGGTCTTGTAACTTTGGAGTCAATATTCAACCCAAATGATCAATTCTGGAAGGAGAAAGAAAACACTCAGGTAAAGGGTGAGGAATCAGAGCCCATTTCAATAGATAAAGGTAAGACAATGCAAATTGGCAAAGTAAGTACCCCACAAGAAAAATCTGAATTCGTTCAACTTTATCGAGAATTCCCAAATGTATTTTCTTGGACTTATAAGGACTTAAGAGGTTTCAACCCAAAGTTGGCACAATATACTATTGAGCTAGATCTAGAATCTAAACCTATTAGATAGAAGCAAAGGATGGTGAATCCTCACATTGAACCTCTCATGAGGAAAGAGTTGAAAAAGATGATTGAATCTAGCATCATCTTTCCTATCAAATATTCAAGTTGGGTTACAAATTTGGTACTAGTGAGGAAAATAAATGGAGAAATCAGATTATGTGTAGAATTTCATGATCTAAATAGAGCATCACTCAAGGATCATTATCCACTTCCATCAATGGAAAAATCTTGTAGGTTGTAGCTGGTTTCGTAAGGTTTTCATTACTAGATGGCTACTCAAGATATAATCAAGATAATGGTAAATGAGGAGATCAGTTCAAAACAGCCTTCTCCACAAAATGGGGCACATATGCTTATAAGAAGATGCCTTTTGGAATGTAACATGTGGGACCAACATTCCAGCGGGCTATGGATATGGAGTTCAAAGGCTTAATCAACAAGATAGTGCTTTGGTATATCTAGATGATATCATCATCTTCTCAAAGAATGCAATAGACCACCTATTTCACCTTAGGCAAGTATTTCAAAGGTGTAGAAGGTTGAGTGTCTTTAAATCCAAAGAAGTGTGTATTTTTGGCACATGAAGGAAAATTTTAAGGCCACATTGTCTCAAGATAAGGGTTAACAAATGATCCTAAAAGAGTTGAAGCCATCCAAACACTTCCATTGCCACACCATAAGAAATATCTCCAAAGTTTCTTGGGAAGGATAAACTTTGTCCGCATATTTGTTCCCAATTTTTCCACTCTTGTGAAGCCTTTAACAATGACTTTGAAGAATAATCTTTCATTCAAATGGACAAAGAAGGTAAAGAGAGTTTTGAGGATATCAAGCATGCAATAATACAAGCTCCAACTCTTATCAACCCAGACTTTTCAAAGGACTTCATGTTGTACGCTTTTGGAGGATCAAACACAATCTCAACTATCTTGTTATAGCTAAATAGAGAAGGTCTAGAACAACCAATAGCATTCTTCAGTCAAAGCTTGGAAGATTATGAAGTGAAGTATTCTTTCATTGAAAAGCATGTCCTTGTTGTCATTATAAGTTTGAAGAAGTTGAGACACTTGGTCTAAAACAACAAGATTCAACTACTAGTGTCTCATGCTGGTGTTATCCCAAATTCACCCCTTGAGGTAATTTGGATAACTTGCATAATTTCCCAATGATGGAGCAAGAAAAAAATGGAAAGGTAAAAAATCAGGTTTTGAAGGTCCCTCTGGCTCTTTTTTTAACCCCCATCCAAGGAAAAAGTTCAAAGAGTTAGAAAAATTGCAAAAATCAAAAATTCAGCTTGCGCTAGTGTATTGCGGGAAAATCAAGTTTTGGAGCCTAGGCCACATAGGTACGTGCATGACATTTGGGACCCAAAACCAGAAATGGCTACATTAATTTTTTGTGCGGTGAAATCGGATATTTTTGTCCCAGGTGGTCTACCGGACAGTGGGAAAGTTGGGACGTGCATCACCGAAATTGCTGCAGGTAAAGGAAATAGAAAAAAGTGGAAGTTTTCATCCCGATCGGTCCACGGGATTGCTGGGACATTGGTATGCGCAGGACGTGAAAAACTGATTTTTCCGCAAGTAAGTGCATTGTGCGTGTCATAGAGAAATGTGTCCGGGACGGATGGGACATCGTACGAGCGGGACGTGAAAAGCTAAAATTGTCATATAAGGGTCCAGGTAGGTTGAGAGTGGTGCAGATGAAGCAAATACTTCTTTCACACGTCACACAAGGGACATCCAGGGACACGTAACCTAATTTTTCTAAATGCAATATAAAGAAAAAGTCAATGTTTGACTCTCGAACTTCAAATGGCCATAACTTTTGATCCCAAGCTCCGATTTTCACAAAATTTGACTTTTCAGAATGGGCACGACATCCTCTACCTCAAAAAAAAAAGGATTTTTAATTTTTATGAGGTTAGATATATAAAAAAATGGAAACATATTCATCTCTAGTGAAGTAAGTACTCATTATCGTTAAATGACAAATGCCGACAAACCCAAAATAGTCAGCCCGCACTCGAATGCCATAAATTTTTCATTTCTCAATGAAAATGGACAAAATTTGTTGTTGGAATTGTGTTTGAATACCAATGAAAAAAACAAGAAAATCATAATTTTATGAGAAATTGATGTATATTATTTATAAAATGTGGCTAGGTTGAAACAATGATTTAATTAGTAGTTGGGATGCATTGATGGATTATGAGTGACAATTTTCACTACTGCAAGTTATGGGACAATATTAGAATCCATGTGTAAGTAATATACCACCATTTAAATTCATTTAATACCTTTTACAAGTGGTTGGAGGACATATTTCAGGATTTTCATTTTCCCTCTTTCTCTCTCTCTCTCTTCTCAAATTTACAGTAAATTGCAGTGTTGGGATCATTATAGAGGAGATATTTTTGAGTAAGCAAAGCTCTATCAAAAGTATTTTGTGAAGAAAATTTAGTGTAGGCTCTTGTAGTGGACTCCTTGCATGGTGATCTAGGCCCTTATCTTGTAATAGATTGGATTATGCATACTTATGAAGCAATAGATGCAAGTTTGTGGATGTATCTTCCCCTGCTGTGTTTGTTTGCATTCCTCTTTCCCTTTCAATATCATTGCATATATATTGTGTCTATCTTATGCTATTGCAGGGATCCATTTTCATTATGTGTGTATGAAACATTATTGTGAATGCAATTTACTAGATTGTGGAGAACTATTATCACCCCTTCTAGTATGCACTTTACTCCCATTTTTCACACATTAGAAGACTATTCTCACTCTCCTTTTCGTGGTATCACCGATTTAGTGTAGGATTTGTTTTCATGCACTCTCTCTCCTTAGTCCCTTAGAAAGTTAGATTAGGGTTAGATAGTTTTGTATGCATTAGAATACGTTGTGGCATATAGTTTAGGAGCAAGAACCAACTTTCTCTGGGGTCTATCTCAAGTAGCAAGTCCCATAACTTGGAGATAGTACCCATGTTATCCAATAACACTATGAGCTCAAGCATACACACTTGTGAAAACCATAGGGTGTTGTGATTCGGTGATAATAGATGACGTCAAGGATTTTCTCCTAAAAAGGGATTTAAATGAGAAAAGAGTAGGTTGGATCACTCGTGTAATGGAATATGATATCAAAATCAAGGTTACCAAGCTAGTTCGTGGTAAAGGCTTGTGTGAGAAGCTCGCTTCCAAGCAATAAGATGAGTCAACATATGAAGAAGAGGTTGTCATGATGCTGCAAAATGTTCAAGAACATCTAGCTAACAATGATCCCATTCCATGTTGGACTCAAGACTGAGTGCATTATCTCTAAACAGGTTTGTGTCCTCTAGAAATGAGTAGAGCAAAGAGGAGATACTTTAGATTACCAGACATTCCATATGTTCTTATTGATGGTGTTTTGTTCAAGAAGGAAATCAATGGTGTTCTATTGAGATGCATTAACATAGTTCAAGTTGAAAATATATTGCATGAGTTCCATGACGGGGAAGTAGGAGACCACTTTGCTCCATGAGTAACAACCTTTAAAATCATGAAGGCTGGTTATTATTGGCCTACGGTGTTCAAAAAGAATTGTTACTCATGGATCACAGGGGAAAGAAAGGTTAGCAGCCATGCCTCTTCATCTAATTCCAGGTAGATCGGTGATTCATCTAATGGGGATTTAATTTCATTAGATTGATCAACCCCAATTCGAGTCAAGGCCTCAAGTGGATACTTACAGCAACTGACTACTTCACCAAGTGGACTAAAGTAGTGGGACTTAAAGAGGCAAATGAATCCAATATCTTGGATTTCTATGAAGGTATAATCACTAGGTTTGGATTCCCTGCCACTATCATATCAGATAATACATTGGCATTTCTTGGCACAACAATCACTAAATGGGCTGTCAAGAATGACATATACCTCAATACCTCTTCAAACTATTACCCTCAGGGTAATGGCCAAGCATAGTCTACAAACAAGAACCTGCTAAGAATCATTAGAAGAACTCTTGATCAGAATCAGAGAACTTGGCACATAAAGCTCAAATAATCTATATGGGTTGAAAAGATCACACCCAAGACGTCTATAGGAAGCTCTCCATTCAAGCTTGTATAATGAAAAGAATCATTCCTACCTATATCACTTGAGTTTCGGCATTGGAGCTCATGAAACAATTGGAGCTAATTTGAGTTTGAGCCTATGGAAATTAGGTATGTAGAGTAGATGGAATTAGAAGAAGCAACAGAACATCCAATGTAGACCATGGAGAAGGATCAAACAATGATTAAGAAGAGCTTTGATAAGAAAGCTAAGGCAAGACACTCCAAGTTGGAGATTTGTGCTGAAGTGGTTGTTATCCAAAATTCGGGCGAAAAGTCATGTTTCTAGGGTCCCCTCATATTTGTATAACTCCCCTGTCCAAGAGGAAGAGAGTAAGTTATGAGAAAATGTGAAAAAAAGGTTCAAAAAGGCAAATAGGTCGATCCAGGAAAAATCATGAAAATTGGCTAAGTCCTCGCTCAAGGTCGCCTGCGGGACGTGTGGGACAGAAAAGGCAGTTCACCTGAAATTAGCACAAAGAGCACCCAGGCGAAATGAGTCAAGGCAGCGGCTGAAAAAGTCCGGGGCGCGTGGGTCAAAGAAACGCAAACCGGGCAAACCGGCCGAAATAAGAACTTTTGTCCCGGGACGTTGGGACAAAAAGGCGCTGCTTAATAGAGCAAAGGCGAATTTGTCCTGCATACCCAAAAGCAAATGGGACGCGCGGGCCAAAAGTATGCGAACCGGCTGGATCGGCCGAAATGGGAAATTTCAGCACCAAAACCAAATGGGACAAAGGGACGCGCGGGACGCGAAAAGCCGAAATGGTCAAGGCAGAGGAGAAAAGTCAACATTTGACTGTGGAACTTCAAACGGCCATAACTTTTGACTCGAGCTCCGATTTTGATAAAATTGGACTTTACGGAACGAGCACGCGTCCTCTATGCCACAAAAACTGGATTTCTTAATTTTAATGAGGATAGATATATTTAAATAAAGGAAATGTGTTCGGCTCAGTCGGTAGATGCTCTTTCCGTCAAATGACGTAAAACGCCTGCTAGGCCCAAAATAGCTACTCGCACTCGAAGGCCATCACTTTTGCATTTCTCAACAAAATCGCACAAAATTGGTACCGTTGGAATCGTGTTTTTGAGCCCGATGCACGAAATCAAGAAATTCTGGATTTGATCAGAAATTGATTGAGATTTTTAAGAAAACTTGGCCGGGTTCAAAACAGGTGTTTTATTTGGTATTTGGGAGTGCATTTAAGAGGCATGGTCATCATTCCTTCTCTGCTTCGCAAAGCACATGGGACAAGTATGGGGAGCCTTTTGCAAGTAATGTATACCCATTCCACTCAATTTAATGCCTCTTACAGTGGTTGAAGGACAGATTTCAGGATTTCCACTTTCCCTTCTCTTCTCCTTCTCATTTTTTCTATAAATTGGAGTGTTGGGCTTATTGTAAAGGAGGAGAGTTTTTGGGTAGCAAAGCTCCATCAAAATTGCTTTGTGAAGCTAGTGTGTTGCAGTCCTTGTAGTGGACTCCTTGCATGGTGATCCAGGCCCTTATCTTGTAATAGATTGAATGTGCATATCATGAAGCAATAAAATATCGGTTTGTGGATATATCATCCTCTTTGTGTTTCCTTGCATTCTTCTTACCCCTTTAATCCTTCTACAAGTATATTGTGTCTATTTATTATGTTCTTGCAGGAATTCATTATTATTGTGTGTGCTTGGAATATTCTTTGTGAATGCATTCTGTTTGGATTATGGTGAACTTGTCATCACCTCTTCTAGTGTGCACTTCGCCTCTGTATTTCACACATTTGGAGATTACTCTCACACCCTCTTTTACGGTGTATCACCGCTTTAGTGTAGGCTTTCATTTTATGCATTCTCTCTCTCTGGTCCCTTGGAATTTTAGGTTAGAATAGCTAGTTTCTCCTGCATTAGAGTAGATTGTGGCAGGTAGTTTAGGAGCAAGAACCAGCTTTCTCTGGAGGTCTATCTCAAGTAGCAAGTCCCACAACTTGGAGATAGTACCCATGTTATCCAATCACACTTTGGATGCTTAGAGTGATCAAACTAGAAATCGATCAACATCCGGGGTCTTTGTGATTCGGTGATAATAGTGGTATGATGATCGTGAAAATCGAGGTAAGCATTCCAAGGTTGATGCCATATGGAGTGGCCCATATATGATCACTAAATGTAAAGATAGTAATGCATTCCGGCTGTCTAAGTTGGATGGTGAAGAATTCTAGATTCCATTCCATGGAATCTATCATGGCTTTATTGTTACTAGAAGGAGAATTTCTCAACCTTGTACATATTAGTCTAGGATTTCTAATTCCTCCAAGCACTGTGCACATTGTTGTTGTTGTTATTAGAATAGGTTTCAATTCCCTAAGTGCCGATGTACACGCTCTCTTTCTAGTATATGTTTTGTATCCAATTCATCAAGATTCTGGTCACCAAAGGAACTCTTTTTGTAGCATATGTTTTGTATGGAGTTCATCAAAGATTCCAAAAATGTAGAAGCAACTAAAATAAGATGTTGAGGCAACATTCATAAGTATTCATCATTCAGCCTCATGGATGATAGTTGTGGGAATGAGTGAAATCTAGTTTTCAATAAATTTTATACTCTCAAAAATATTATTTTCAAGATTCTCTTTCCAAGTTGAGAGTCAAACACCTTTGGAGGATAGTGTTTCAACGACTAAAGCATGCAAGTCTTCAAGCTTCAAACTAGATTTTTTTAGATCATCAAGTGGACACAGAGCCCAATGGATTGCTACGGGTTGTTGGACATAATTAATCGGAAGGAAGATAACCCCATTTGAGTCACCAAAATTTTATCCCAAGTTTACCCTCGCAGTAATTTGGATAACCTACATAATCTCCTCGTGTTGGACCAAGAGGAAATGATGGAAGGACAAAAAATTGGATTTTGAGGGTCCCTCTGGTTTCTCTCTAACTTCCCCATCCAATAAAAAATTCAAAGAGTTAGAACAAATACCAAAAAATGTGAAAACTTTGGCTGTGCTAGTGTATTGTGACAAAATAGGGTTTTTAGAACCTAGGCCTCATAGGCTGCGCGGGACATTCCGGACCCACATGGCTGAAATGGTCGATTTGTAAAGAGTAAATCAAAGATTTTGGGTTGAAGTGCCCAAAGCCATAAAGGTATGCGTTGGACATCCGGGACCCGTATGGCTGAAATTTCATGTAGGTATAAGGGATTGGAAAAATCGGGTATTTTTTGTCTGCGCTTGATCTTAGGGATTTGGGACACGAGTTCACCGCAGCCAAGTTTTCCACACCAAGAGAAAATCAGAGAAATGAGGTCGAAGTTCCCCAAGGGGAATAGGTACGCGTGAGACGTCCGGGACTTGAAATTCTAAAATATCCGATCATAAAGGGATGTGGGTGAAGCGGTGGTCTATAGCCCCAATGGCCGCGTTAAGCGGCAGCACACACGGGACACAAGCTTGCCGAGGATCTTATTTTGCCAAAAATGCCAACAAGAAGGAGACTTGCAGGTGGAGCAGAGATTTTCATCGAGGATAGCTAGGACACCAATACCGAATTGCCCGATATAGCCACATATAAGGGAAGACAGTTCAAATCAGACCCCTAACTTCAAACGGCCATAACTTTTGATCTCGAACTCTCATTTTCATAACAATTTGACTTTTGAAGGCGGAACAACATCCTCTACCTCACAAAAATTGGATTTCTTAATTTTGATGAGGGTAGATATATACAAAATAAAGAAGCATCTTCATCTCTATTCAATTAAAAACATATTCCGTCAAATGACAGATATGTATCAGGCTGACCCAAAATATCTCCCCACACTCAGATGGTCATAACTTTAACAATTCGCGATGAAAATGGAAAAAAAATTTACTGTTGGAATCATGTGTCCAAGACCAACGCACATAAATAAATAAATCTATACTTTGATGAGGAATTGATTGTTACTTTTTAGAAAACATGGCCAGGTTCGAGAATGGTGTTTTAATTGGTTGTTGGGAGGACATTAATGAAGCATGGGCTAACATTTCTCACTACTGCAAGTTATGGGGTAGTATGGAGTTTTTTTGCAAGCAGCATAACGTCATTTCACTTCATTCATGACACCTTACAAGTGGTTGAAGGAAAATTTTTGGGATTCTCATTTTCCCTCTCTCTCTCTCTCTCTCTCTTCTCAAAATTTCTATAAATTGGAGTGTTGGGCTCATTGTAAAGGGCGATACATTTTTGGTAGCAAAACTCTATCAAAATTATTTTGTCAAGCCAATGTGTTGTAGGACCTTGAAGTGGGCTCCTTGTATGGTGATCCGGGACCTTATTACGTAATAGATTGAACTGTGCATATTAATGAAAGAAATAGATACAAGTTGTGGATTTCTCTTCCCTTGTGTTTATTTGCATTCCTCTTGCCCTTTCAATCTCATTGCATATATATTTTGTCTATATTATGTTGTTGCAAGGATACATTATCATTGTGTGTGCATGAAATATTTTTGTGAATGAAGTTTCTAGATTGTGGAGAATTGTTATCACCCCTTCTAGTATACACCTTGCTCCTACTTTTCACACATTGGAATACTATTCTCACTCTCCTTTTTTTTGGATCACCACTTTAGTGTAGTCTTTGTTTTCATGCAATCTCTCTCCCTTCTCCCTTTGAAGTTTATATTAGGATTAGATAGTTTTACCTGTATTAGATTAGATTGTGGAAGGTAGTTTAGGAGTAAGAACCAACTTTCTATGGATGTGTATATGAAGTAGCAAGTCCCACAACTTTGAGATAGTACCCATGTTATCCAATCACACTTTGAGCTCAAGCACACACACTTGTGTAAACCATAGGGTGATGTGATTCGGTGATAATAGAACTTTGATATACCAAATTCAAGAATGTAGTTTGTTGATTTCTATTTGTAGAGAAAGTAGTTGTAACTTGGTCTAAGAATGATACCTTGAATTGTAATTTATATCAATTCTGATATATCATGTGCTATAATTGAAGGTCTAATTCTCACCTTTAGGTGATGACATCCTGCAACTAACACTGATTATGCTGAGTTATTACTTCTCTTTATCATTATGAAAATAACAAAGTATTGGTCATGTCACTTGTATCTTCCTATTCTGCATCCTTTGAAAAGAATATTCTTGAAAGTATGGTTCATCCATGGAAAATTGTCTCCTTAAACTACTGGAAACATGAACATATATTGTAGCTTAAAGGTTACAAATAAACAATAAGATATTGATATTTATTTAATGTTTTCTTGACTTTCGCTCAACCTCGGGTTTTTAATACACTATACTTTCTTAATTACATGTTTCCTCAATGTAAAGTTGTAATCATTCATTCTTTTGATTATCTCCTGAAGCTTCAAAATCATTTAATTTTTAAGTTATAACTTGTATTGGGGCTTAAAATTTATCATAGTTTCCACTACATTATGCTTTTAATCCAAGAATTTTCATTTTAAAGATGTGCCTTGGATAAATGATTCCTAGATCAATTTCATTACATTTATTTCTAGATAACTGTATGTTTGTAAAACTACACTGATGGGAAGTACCTCCCTTGAAATTTGGACCTTGTAAATTGACTCCCTTATACCGAAGATAACATTTTATTAACATTTTATTATAGCTCTTGGAAGGTTGTTCTTGTTTGAGTTGGAAACTCTTTACATGTATGGAAATGACTATAGTAGAACCTTCATTTGAAACAAGTCCTAAAATGTAGTATTCAAAGTATTTTGAACTCCATTTTGTAACTAAAACTATTGTTTCCTTAATATTGTAACTCTTCCTTAATAATGCATGTAGTTATTTAGAAATCCATCTTTCATACATTTCCTTTTTCATTTTCATGTACTTTGTGACTTAAAAGAGATGGATGAAATATGGAACTGGAGCTGAAGTGAAGGAGACTTAGAAGAAAATCCCAAGGCAATGATGGGTTTCTTCTATACTCTTTTAATTTTAACTTGATGCACATGTACTTCTTTATTTGGTAGCTATGAGTTACATTCCATGGCTTATGTGGGAAACATTGTACTTCTTCATTAATAAATAACATTTAATTTATATACTTGAGTTGTATACTTCTTTCTGCTTTCATCTTTATAACATGGATATTGATTGTATAAATAAATAAACAACTCAATCACATAATTGAATGTATTGAACATGTAGAAATAATGAGATTCAATGTACCTATAATTTAAAATAAATTTTATGCACTAAAACTACAACTTTGCTTGTTGTTACTGAGTTTAATCTCTCACATAAACTGCAATACCCACCTTCATCAATGCGATGTATTGTTCCTTGGGGATTTTATGTTTCCTTTACGAGGACGAAAATGGAATGATAGTCTATGTAAAGTCTTACATTATGTAACAACATACATAGTTGTAGATTACATGTAGTTAATCAATTTCGTAATTGAAAACATAATAAAACAATAATGCATCCCCCTAGTTAGGTTAAGCGCATCAATTCCATTCATCGTAACAAATTTTTGAGTTTCCCATTTTACCACAAGTGCAACAATTGTCAAGCGAGGACCACTCCATATTATATCAAACATTGTGTGGCTTCCTGGATTTGCATGATCAACTCCCGAGTTTAACACAATGTCTCCTTCATTGAAGACTCTAAACCTAGCCTTCTTAACAATTTTTTTCTTGATCTGTCTTTGATTCTTTTCCATGTTCAGATGAGCTTGATCTCTTAGCTCTTGCAACTCCATTAATTCTACATAATGAACTTGCAATGGTTCATTCTCAAGTAATTCCATTTGATGTAGTAAATCCAATGGGGAAACTCAGGCGAGATGGACATTCTTGCCTTTCTTGTATAAACAAGTTTTACGAGGAATTGCCAACTTATTTTTAGAGTCACTCTATCGTCCCAAAGTGCTGAATTTAACATCAAATACCAAGCTCTTTTGTTGTTCTTGAGTTTTCTTCTAATGATCCTCAAAATATTTTTGTTAGTGCTTTCAGCTAATCCATTACCTTGTGGGTAATAATTAGAAGATGTACTTAAATAAATTTCATGCTTGACAACCCAATCTATTACCTTTGCAAAAAGAAATGTTAAGGCATTATTTGAAATGATAGTTATTGGAACACCAAATATGAAAATTATTCCTTCATAAAATGATAAGATTGAAGTCTCATTAGCTTCTTTCAAAGCTACTGCTTCAGTCCAATGGGAAAAGTAATATTTAGCAATAAGGATCTAGTTGTGTCCTTACGACGAAGGTGGATTTATCATGCCAATGAAGTCAACACCCCACTGCATGAATGACTAATCCAAATAGGTTTAAGGGGTAGCGAAGATAAAAATTATTTTCCAACAAAGAAAGAAAACATCTTACACTTTATAATTCATTCAAATTTATCCTTGAATATGTTTGGCCAAAAGTAACCAAATTTGATAATTTTTAAGGATATAGTATGTGTTAAGAAGTGACCTGCTATAGGTCCTTCATGAAATTCATATAATAGTTGTTGAAATCTATCATAATAAATAAATCGAAGAAAAATTCCATTTATATCTCTTTTAAACAACATACCATCAATGAAAACATAAGGTACAACTTGTAACCTAAAATATCTTCATTTATTCTTGTCCATACCTTCTGCGGATAAGTATTTTACTACAAGTAGTTAACCAAATCAATCATCCATCTTGATTCCTGAATTTCTTGACTAAGTTCTAGTTGTTGATTTTCTAGTTGTACCAAGATTTCTAACAGCTGATACGTGATCTCAAAATATTGTTTTGAATTTTTGATTATATAACCTGTTGTTTTTCCATATCAACAATTATATGTTCACAAAATAATTTTCCTCAAACTATTTGTAAAACACAGATGTCAAAATCATACTCCATAACCTTCATAATCCAAGCTTCTATCTTCTCATTGGTTATTTTTTCAACAAGAACACTTTAACACATGGATACGAGACTAAGACATCTATCTTATTATTAGAAAGGATGTACTTGATGTTCTTTAATCCTCTAAATATTGAAAGTACTTGTTTTTCAAGAAAAGTGTACCTTGTCTTGTACTCATGTAAACTTTACCCAAAGAAAGAAATTGGTTGCTCAATATTTTCATCATTAACCTAAGTTAATATGACTAAAATGGTTTCAGCTCTTGCAAGTGCATACATTGTAAAATACTTATCAAAATTTGGATTTGCAAGAGTAGGATCTTGTGAAATAACTATCTTAATGGCTATGAATCCTTTCCTTCATTTATTGGTCAAATATAAGGTCTTATCTTTCTTTAACATGATTGTTAATGGCTTAAGTAATGCTACAAAATATGGAAAAAGTCTTCTAACAAAGTTTATTTTTCCGAGAAAACTTTGCAATGCTTTCTTATGATGAGGCAAGGATAGCTGTGAAATAACTTCAATTTTGAAAGGATCAATAGCTAAACCTTTTCTGGAAACAATATGTCCAAGTAATTTACCTTGATGGAATGAAAATATAGACTTTTTGGGATTCAATGATATTCCAAACTATTTGCAAAGATAAAAAGTATGCCTTAAATGCATAAGATGATCATCATAATTCTTTGAAAATACAATAACATCATCTAAATAAACTAGTATGCATTTATTTAATAGACTATGAAAATCCATGTCCATTGCACATTGAAATGTTGCACCAACATTAGAAAGTCCAAAAGGCATTCTTTTGTAAGCATAAGTACCCCACTTTATAGTGAAAGTTGTTTTGTATATGTCTTCTTCATGCACAAGAATCTGATTGTATCTCTATAACCATAAAAAAGGGACAACTATGTCTGAACCTAAAACTATTCTTAAAATATGATCCATATTGGGCAATGGATAATGAT
The DNA here is from genome assembly GCA_018340775.1 of Taxus wallichiana var. yunnanensis. Classification (NCBI taxonomy): domain Eukaryota; kingdom Viridiplantae; phylum Streptophyta; class Pinopsida; order Cupressales; family Taxaceae; genus Taxus; species Taxus wallichiana. Next base: position 429,359,894 of record CM031243.1, on the reverse strand, counting down.
CTTTTAATGAAGCTTTATTAAGATCTCTAAAATCACACATAGTAGATTTATCCATTCTTTTTCCGAACAGAAACAAGGTTAACTACCCAACTTGAATGCTTAAATGGAAAGATAATACCTGATTTAATCAGCTTGGATAACTCTTTTCTCATTAATGGTTCAATATTTGGATTTACAGGCCTTTGTTTCTACCTAACTGGCTTGGAATTTGGTTGTAACTCTATTATATGCTGAGCTAAACTGGGATCAAAACCTCTTAGATCTTGGTATTTCCAAGAAAAAAAATATTTGAATTCTTTACATAAATTGATAAATGACTGTTTTTCAACTGAGGAACATACCTTTCTGATAAATAGTTTCTTTTCATCATCCACCAAGATCTCTTCGTAGTTATCTGCATGAGTTGAAATCTTGCCTTTATCCTTTCTTAATTGATCATCAGAACTGAAAATATCTTCTAGTGTGACAAGTCCTTGAGGAAATTTTTTTATTTAACTAAACAATCTGATCACCATAGAGATTCTACAGTTTTTCCTAATTTACTATATAAAATTCAACTTCTTACTACAGAAATCTATAGATTTGTTCATCATCTTTGAAAAATTGTGAATTTTCTTCATTATCAGTATTGAAGGTTTGATAATCATCTTTATATGTGGATGTACTTTATGGTTTTCAATATTTTCTAACACATGAAAAAGAACACCAACTGCTGCAAATCTTTTTGCATGTTTGTTTTCAGCTCTTGGAACAGATTGCATGTTAATAACATCAAAATATTCCATTAAGTCTGAAACTCTATGTTTGTAAGATTTCAGTAATGAATTCTTACACACATTAAATTTTTTCACTTGATTAATAACTAACTCTGAATCACAAAAACTTACAACATGTTGATACCTCTTTTTCTAGCCCATTGTAAGCCATGAATTAATGTTTCGTATTCAACTATGTTACAAGTGCATGAAAATTGCAGACTTAGAGTTAAAAATACCTTTCATTGTAGGGTAAGTGAGCATCAAACCTGCACCTTTTCCTTTTTTGGCTCCATCGAAATGAAGCTTCACATATCCTTTGTTTTTTCTATTTTGGATAGTAAGGGAATTAGTGTATTTTATTCATTCAAGCAATAAATGCCAAACAAATATTCCTCTACTTCTTTGAAAGGATCATAAGCATGTTCTTCTTGAGTTTTTTCATCCATAAACAAATTAGAAACACCATCTAGTGCAGAAACATGTGTTGTAACATCAAAATCATATTGATCTAAAGCTACATAATTTGTTGCAGCATTTGAAGCATGAGGCTCAATATGAAATCTAGCTAGAGGATCTGAATTTATAGTAACTTTAGTTCCATATCTTGTAGTAAAGAATAAAAATGACCAATCTGAAGAAAGATAACCTCCTATCTTTGTTGTAAAATCTCTTGATAAACATAAGGAAAAGTAGGGAGGAAAATATACAACAATAACATCTTTTAAGATAGTAACATTTGAAAAGCATGTAAAGTTACCTCCAAATTTTTGATGATTCTAATTGTGTTAGTTTTTGTTCCATCTAGCTATAACACATTTTCTCTTTACGTTTGTACTACATGGCCAATTTTTCTGTAATTAATTTTGACATTATTGTGTTGTCGGTACCACTTTCAACCATGTAGTTATGAACTAAATGATCTCCAATAATAAAATATAGGTAAAATGGTGGTGGTTTATTAATATTATGAGTATTTAAAACTTTTTGAACCATCCACTTAACCTCCTTCACATGATCTTGCTCCATTGTTCCAAGAACCATGTTTGCTTTTAAGTAATCAACTTGTTGTCTAGGAATACATAGAGCATCCCACAATGAAATATTAATATTATGATATTTCATTACCTCAACAATATTAAAAGAAGAAACAACTTTTGAAAAAAATTCTATAGTTTTACCATAAGCTTTAGCAAAATTTATCTTTTCTTCAACATAGCTTTTGAAATACGAGGTATGAATAGTCTTATGAGATCAGGATATAATTATTTTTGCTACTTTTTGAGATAAATTGTTTGTTGTTTTTGAAGGAATAACAAAGTTGTTTGTTGATTTTTTGACATGCACTTGTTGTTTTATCAGTGACTGTAGGCAGAACAGTCTATTTTGTTGTTTTATTTATCCTGAGCCTTTTCTTGAGACCTAGTTATGACCGCAATAAAAACTTCTCTCTAAAGATGACTAGATTATGTTCGGTGGTTTTTGACTATGAGCATCTTCCTGCCCACCCTCCATTTGAGGCATGAATAATGTTTCAGATTGAGGTTGTGCAACAAGGCTTATATTCAAGAATGTATTTGGACAATTGGTAGCTAAATGAGGTTGATTACAAGGTTGACACCATTCTTTTGAAACCATATTGACTGGAAAAAGAATGCTAGATGAAATAGAACCTTTTGGAACAAAATTTTATTGGCTGATATGGTTGTCTATAGTTCTGATTTTGTTGGTAAGGCTGCCTATTCTGCTGATTTTGTTGATTTTGCTAATAAGAAGATTGGTAAGGCCTACTAGGCTGAGCTAATTTTTTCTTAATTAACGTTAACTTATTTCCCATAGTCTGCAAAGCCTTGAATACATCATCTGATGAAGCTAAAAAAATAGGCTCTATAATGGTAATAGGTTGTGAGAATAGGTGACATATCTACTATAAGAGGCATTGAAGGCCTTGATGTTAACTTTTTATCTTGAATAAGGTCATTTTTAGCCTTAATGGCAATATCATAAGCTATCGGAGAGTGTATTTCCTCCCATAGAATGAATCATGGTTGAAATATCACTATTTAAAGCTCTCAGATAGTATAAAAGTGCATGATCAACTTGAGGCTTAATAGTGGCAGAAATTCTTTCCCAAGTTATAGCAAATCAGATGTTAAAACTAGCCATAAATTCATGCAAAGCACTTTTGATTATATAAAGTTGTTATATGAGGATAAATGATCATAATGATCTTGAAATTTCTTAAGTAATTTCTCTCCTAACTCATCCCAAGTTCTTATACTCCCAATTTCTAAGGTTCTATACCATTGCAAAGTTTGTCCTTTAAATGATGTAGCTAAAAGTCTTAAAGGTACATCTTCTTGAGTTATATTATGGACAACAAAGGGCTGCAACATATTTAATGTGCTCTATAGGAATAATTTTATTTTCACTAATGAATGAAGGTAAAATTTCATGGCAGCAAGTAGGAATATCATGATAAACTTGAATTACTAAAGGGATGCCATTAGTAAAGGTCATAAAATTTCTAGGTGGTTGTATATCCATTAGAATAACTGGGATTTGAACAATAAGATTAATACATGGTAAAGGAATATTAGGAGGAGGGTTGCAAAAAATAGGCCTATTATAAGGTAAGGTATTGCCAAATCTTCTTCTTCTAGCAGAATTCAAAGGTAAAGAAATAAATTCAGTAGGAATTCCTCTTACCAATGATCTTGTAGTCACTTTAGGCATGGAACATGCTATAAAACTGGTTTGAAATTAGCCTTACGGATTCACCAAATAAATATTTTGATCTTTAGAATAAATCATTGCAGCTTGCTTCTCCAAAAGTGACTTTCTTTTGATGTAAATTGTTGTAATCTGCTATAATCCACTACGAGATCTGATATGTGGTTCCACAAGGTGTACTAAAAACTGTTATCTCTCAAAAGTGTACCTGGTTGAGAGATGACAATAGGGTTCTAAGATTTCTCTTAATCTATCACTTTTTAGATACAATGGAAACACCTAAGGTATGTGGATATACCTATTGTTGAGGTGAGTCTCTTGTATCAAGGCCGGTTCCTTTTTTATGTATGCTAAACTAAATTTTTGGGGTTTTGAGGGTAAAAAGATGACTGTAATTGAAATTGAAAAGGGTAATACACCAAACTTGTTGAGGGATTTGAATTAGTATATCCACAATAAAATTGAGAATAAATTTAGGATTCAATGAACCAATGGTTTTAAATAGAATATTAAGGAAAAAACTTCAATGTATTGAGGATAAATCCAACAAAACAACAAGATAAAAATGCACACTAAGATTATATAGAAATTACCATATTTTGCACTAAGGTAAGATTATTAATCAGGGAATTAACATTCAAAATAATTAATAAATATATACATGGCACTATAAATAATTAGAAAGAAGAATCAATTCTCATTCAAGGGGAAAACGGCAAAAATTGCTTCAACACTCCTATGTCCAAAAAACCTCCCTTTGTGTTTTGTCAATGCACACAATATATAGATAAATTGTTCACTTAACCATCCTAAAAGTAGGCTAAAATTTGTAATCCCCATGCATGCTAATTTTACTCCTTTATTATGAATAAATAAAGGAATAAAAATAGACATGTTGATTACAATGAGCTATTAATAGCCTTAGTTACAAATAAATTTCAGTCAAAGTGTAGTTGACTGATCTATTTTTAATAAACTTGGATGAATAATTTAGCTAATAATAGATCTTGCTTAGTTGTGGAAGTCTTCTCAAATGTGCATGCAATCCTTGTCTTCTTATGCTTGATGTGACACTTTTAACTTGATCCACTTGCAATGATAAATTTAGCATTCTTTAATTCTGCCCCCTTGCATGGACATGCAAAAAATATATATTCCTGTGTGAGAAAAATAATTCCTATGTTTTCAATACTTGGCAAATCACTCACCCTCCAATGTGGGGACCACCTCTAATGTTGGCATTTGTGTACTTCTTTTTTTTTCTATCTTCTTTTGGATGACATGCCAAACATACCCCTTTTCATGACCCATGTGATGACTATGATGTTGGCATCCATGCAAGAGTTATTTTTTCATTTTCCACCTTGTCCATATGTTGGTCATGATGTTTTGTATTCTTGTTGTAGAGGCCATTTTTATATATACAAATAAATATTCAATCCTCTTGCAAAAATTTGAAAATAATAATCAAAGATAATAATAAACACCCCTCTTATCATGGACATATAACAATTTGACTTGGTGATATTCGGGTCCCTTTATTATATACATGAACATTTGGGAAAATAAGATTTGAGACACATTATTTGATTATTACATAGCATTTTTCTTTGACGCTAAGGTCCATGGATCTTAATCATCATGACTATGATATTTGATTAGACTATAATGCATTCAAAATATTTCAATAATCTAAGGCATATACCATAGTCTTTTTCCTTGACCCTTGGTACACATGTTGTCGAACCCTTTTTTGTTATTATTGCATGAATAATGGTTTTCAACATTTGAATTTCTAGCATATGGTTTTGACTTAACTTAGTCAAGTCAATGCAATGATTTATAAGAAATAATTGGTGTTGGCCCCCTCCCCATGATTCTTGACCCTTTGTTAGTCCTTTGTCGATGAAAACATAGCACTAATTATGGTTTCATCATTATTTGACACGTACATACCTCCTATAACCCTAGATGGGTATGGTTACGTGATGCTTGAAATTTTTGATCATTGATCTTTGTGCCATCCAATCTTGATCGTCTATCATTTACCCCCTGACATTTGGAAAAATTGGTTGAATTGATGGATTTTGATGTGGCTCATTTGATCTGGTAGTTTGGAAGCTCTGTCATCGATCTTATAACCCATGTTGAGTTCGTAGGAAAAAAGGGGCCCAATCATGGTCATTCTTTAATTTGCATTCGAGCTCCTCTTCGAGCTAAGTATACTATAAAAAAATTTCAGCACCATGGAAAAACCCTTCATAGCTCCAATCTTGACCTGTAGTTTGCATTTTGCATTAAGGAGTCATCACTCTTGCGATTTTGAGCACTGTATATTATGGTATAACCACCATCCTAGAGACTTTTGCTTCATTTTGATCTTTATTTTCTATTGCATCTGAGCTTTGTCTCTTCGATCTTTATCTTGTTTATTTTGATGGCAACGGCCACAAGGGTTTCATTCTCTTGTTTCTGGGTGTTTCGAGAACTCTATTCATTGTGTGCACTGATCTACTTGGATATACTACTTTGGCCACCATTACAGTTTTATGTTTTAAAGCCTTTGAGCTCGAAATGAGCTATCGTGAATTGGGTTTTGAGCTACTTTTATTTGCGCATTTCTCACAATTTACCATGGGCTATTCGAGCTTCTATGAGATCTTTTAGTGAATGTTGGCCGCTATTGAAAAGGGTAAGACTTTGGTTTATGAACAGTGTAACCATTTCTATTTGGATTTTTCCTTGCATTTTTCATTAATATTATGAAAATTTTTTTTCTTTGCATTTCGCGAACTAGTTACCTTCTCTAGGCTTAAAATACTCTAGGGTGTCATTTTCCTCTCTACGCTCAAGGGTTTATTAAGTTCATTTAATTGAATCTTGGTATTTTTTTTTCCTCGTTGGTACCTCAAAAAAGAAAAATGAAGGTCGTTATTTTTTTGGGTATGTATCTTCTTGCTTTTAACATTTGGTCTAACTTTTTCTTTGAGTTGTGTATCATTTCTTTGGACGTTTAATTTCACTCATAGATCCCATGATTTAGACATGTGAGCTATAGCCATTTGCGTTTGTTCGATAGAGATGAACTATGTTGAAGACCTAATTTCAAGCTTGTACACGTAAAGGCTTTGTATTAAAGATTCTAATTTTCTTTTATTTTTCCTATAGTTATTATTCCTTATTACATTATCATGGGTCATTATTTTCATGTTGAAGCTCAGGTATCCATTTCTTGGTTGTTTGTTTTGGGATGCTTACAAGCTCAATTTTCACTTGCACAAGTCGATATTACTTGTACAATTTGACTATATATACTTATTTATTGATAATTGAGCTTTCCATAGCTCTGAATCTTAAGTAGGTTTAGTTCTTTGTCCATTATTGTCCTTTATGTATTTCTTAGCTCTTAAGAAGTGTTTATTCTAAAATGATAAGTAGATCATTTGTACTTTTATCATTTCATGTACCACTACAACCTGCTTATGATGTGATCTTTTGTATCTTTGTATCTGTGGTTTCTTGTTGCAACATACTCCTTATTTTTTTGGTAATGGTCATTAATGTAAAGAAATTTGAGCTATACAAAATTGCTTTATCTTTATCCTTTGAATGAAGTATACTTACCTCCATATCTCTTCATTCTTTAGCATTGTTATACTTTATTTTATTTTATGTAATAATGATTTTGAGTACATACTTGAAAATAAATTGTACTTTGTGATTTGTGAATCATGTTGATCATGTATTTGATGTGTTCATTGGAACTGGTCCTTTGAGATGAGTTGAGTTGAGATGAGTGCATATGTACCCCTCCATTGTTGATGTTGAACTTGAATGGTAGTTGAAAGCTTACAAATGAACAATACAAGTTATTGATTATTTGTTTTTTACTTTCTTCACACTTCCTAGCCTTTATTATTTGTGTAATTTACTTTTGAAAGCTATATCATTTATTTGTTCATCTTGAGCTTGGGCTTGCAAAAATGTAAAAGATATTATATTCTCTGAGATATTCACTTTCTATTTCTCGAGTTGGTTTGAATTTTGATTCATCCAACACTACCTCAAACAACGTGTCTTCTTCCCTTTTGATATTAATTTATCTTCAAAGGTGTGAAGCATAACTATCATTTTGTACTCCTCTTTTATCTTGTAGAGAAAATATTTCTTTTTCATGCTGAAAAAGTGATTTTAAAAGTGCACTCTTGAGTTGAGAACCTATTTCAATTTCACTTTTATTTTGTAGAGTATGTTTGTGCATCTTAAAACTCTGCATGATGGAACCACTGTAACTTACCTCTTTGAAGTTTATGTCTTCACTCTATAATTTTCCCAAGTTATACAACAAAATGCATCTTTTGGAACTTTGTACCTTCATTCATATTTGAGTGGCAAATATGATAACTTGTACTTTTGTATCTTGATAATTGTGAAAGACATGAATGAATTCTTGTCTTGTAGCCTTGAATACTATTATGTACTGAAATCAATTTTTACCTGTTAGTACAGAATTTAAATCATGAATTTTGTTATATTTTGTTGCAATCTGTACCTGTGCACTTAAGAAAATAGTTAGAAAATAATTAGGCTCTTTGGCCTCTCTTATGTTCCATAGTATTTTTATTTTCTCTTTTTGATTCGTAATGATTATGGGAATCATGTGTGCTACTATAGAATATTGCTTTATCAATTCTGTATTTTTCTCTGATGTACCTTATGCTTTTGATATTTAAGAAATCCATTTTCATTAAGTTAGACAATACATGAGTAAAGATAAATCCTCGAGCTCTCGATTGATGTAATTTTTCCTTTATTTTTTCATTGTACAGTAGTTGCTTGAAGAGTTGGATGAAAGATGGAGCTGGAACTAGAGGCAAGAAGATTATGAGAAAAACCCAAGGCAATGATGGGTTTCTTCTATACTCTTTTAATTTTAACTTTATGCACATGTACTTCTTTCTTTAGTAGTTATGAGTTACATCCCATGGCTTGTGTGGGAAACATTGAATTTCTTCATGAATAAATAACATTAATTTCTGTAACTAAGTTGTATACTTCTTTCTACATTAATCTTTTATGATGGATATTGATTGTATAATGAAATAAATAACTCAATCACATAATTAAATGTATTTAAACATGCAGAAATAATGAGTTTTGAGGTACCTATAACTTAATAATGAACTCTCTTTCATGTAAACTGCAACTCTATTTGTTGTTCCTGAATTTAACATTTCACCTAAACTGTGATTCTCATCTTCATCAAGGAAATGCATTATTCCTTCGGGTATTTTGTGTTTCCTTGGTTGAGACGAACATGGACTCACAGTCTATGTGAGGTGTTAGATTTTGTAATAACAGAAATAGTTGTAGATTACATGTATTTAATCAATTGATGTAACTAAAAACAAAATAAAACTGTAATACACCCCCCTAGTTAGGTGCATTTCATCAATGCCTTCTATCGTAAACAAAGTTTCGAGTTGCCCATTTTTGTACAAGTGCAAAATTGTCAACAAAACCCATTTGAGAATATATTCTTATCATAACTGAAGAATTTTGTCAAATAGTTCACATAACCTATATACACCTCCACATTTTTCATACACATTAGGCCATTGCCATGTAGATTAGCCTACATGCTTTCACATACCTATCTATGAGGGCATTCTTAATTGCAATACAAGTCTAAAACTACATCCTATGACAAAAACTCATTCCCCACTATCATTTGATGGATGCCCATGCCTTGTTCCAAAGATATTATTTTAGGCTACATATGCAAGGATGTTGGAAGTTTGTGGAGGACAAGGAAGGGAAAAAAGTAGCTCACGTGGAGGAAGAGTGAAAGAGGAAAATCTTGGAAAGATAAACATGGGAAAACAACAAGGGAACTTCCAATGTGTTAACAATACAAAAACCACTCGAAATAACATTAAAAGTAGTAAAATGTGTTACAGAGGCTACATTAAACATTGCATGTGTTTTTAGATGTAGAAGAAGTTAAATAAGAAAAACTAGGAATCAACCCCAACTTCATCTCTCCTAATCCTCAAGCTTTTCTCCATCTTTAGCATATAATAAGCAATGCAAAAACACACGGTATATTACTTTTAAATAAGATAAATGATACTTGTTTAGGCACAAATACAAATCCACTTTAGTGAGTTTAAAGATATTAAAATGAGGGTAATCGGGATAAGAATTATCTTCAATCGTAGGGTTGATTTTAGACTAGAAAGTGACATATTTTTGGATGGCAGTGGGAGCTCCATTAACACGATTCCCATTAGTTATTTTTATTTAATTTTAAGTGTAGGATGTGCTCTCTGTCTCTATCCAATCCTTTGCTAAATTTCAAACATTTACTCTGGTTTCATGTCACTAATGCCTTGAACCTCAAATAATGTGCTTGTTTTATTATTCAGGGACTATGATAGGTCTAAAAAGGCATTTAGGATTTGTCATTATTCCTGATCTATTTAATATGTGATTCAATACACCCCCTGCAATGGTGTGTTGTCATGTAGGAAACTACATCTCCCTCCCCTTATAAGAGCATCGTCCTCGATACGACACGACGCCGAAGCGTGAATGAGAGGTAAGAAAGAAAATTAATAATGATACATGTTATTTAACAAAACAACTTATATGAATAATGTGACCACATGGGAGTAGATTAATTTTGAAAATATCATAAATTTTAATGTTCTGTGAAGATTGGCATTTCTCTTTTACTTTATTACTTAGTATTTTTCTTTATAGTATTCCTTATCTCAAGATCTTAATACTCATTGTTTAGAATTTTTAATTTTCTTAACTTCCTGGGTTCCCAACAATAATTGGCCTCAAGATGTCCCCCAAAAATTAGCCCAACACAAATGAATGATGAGACATCTTGCTATATAATTTCATGTATGTATCACATTGCAAGTCCTTTAATTCCACCATGGAATGACAACAAGTAGTCCACATAGTAAAATAATTTCCAACAATTATGTCACATGCATAGATCCAACACACACAAGTGACTAACAAATAGTGAATCATGATGTTGATACAAAGGTAACATGTATCACATGACCTAAGAAAACCATGATTGTATAAACATAGTGCTAATACAATATACAATAGTCCATACCAACCAAGGGGAGCATCAATCCTCAATCATAACAATGTGTAAAAAGACTCAAAAGAGTACACATAACTCATAACACGAACTCCACACATCAAAAACATCACAAAATGATCTCCATATTTCTCCTAAAGTATCACAAAAACTCCATATACCTCCCAAATCATCACCAAGGAACTCCATCTACCTCCCAAAGAGAAATAAATATAGTACCAAAACCAATCTGGATAAACCTGCTCAACCATAGAGCCCCATCTAGACTATCAGGTCACTCATCCATAGAGTGTCATTGATAATATCATGTCACTCAACCAAAGAGTGTCATCAAGAAATCCTGGATCACTCAACCATAAAGCCCCATATCCTTTCTCCATTTAATGAGTTCGGGTCACCCTATGGCTATGGGCACATAGATCCCTATCAACCCCACCTAAGTGACATAATAACTCATGGTTCAACAAATCGCTAGTTATCTATAATGCCTTGGGAATACCCCAATATAAAGAAGCAGTCCATAGGTTGAACGACTCCATGGTGAGTCCCATGACCCTATTCGAACACATTATGACATTTGAACCATCATAACAATCTGTCTCAAATGGCAAGTGGAAAAATAGGAAGCCTTAGGTAATCCTATAAAACTTTTAAACATGAAAAGAAAGTTTAAAACTAAGACAAAATGGCTAATTGCATAGGAATTAGTTTTATTTAATTAATTTTAAATGGTATATATGGTTAATCAACCATATTTGTCGGCTCAAGATTTCACATTGTTATATTGTTATAAACAATATATTTGTTTTTTATTTAATGTGAGGAATACAACATAACACATGCTTCCAATGGTGTGATTTGGAAGCTTGAAATTTTATTCGGGTTTTTTGGTCGCACTCGTTAATCAACCATATTTGTCAAGTATTCACATTGTTATATTGTTATAAACAATATATTTTTTTATTTAATTGTTGCTTCCGGGTGATTTGGAAGCTTATTCATTCTCGGTTTTTGGTTGCACAATAACTCATTCTTCTCGATGTATATGGCTGTGCAATATCTATAAATATTGCAGCCTATTCAATGTACTGTTTATTGATTGAGATTAATAAAATATCACAAAGCTTCCGTCCCTGTTTCTCAATCAACATTTGGTACCAGAGCGAAATTCTGGCCCTGTGAAGGTGTGGAAGAGAGAGCAAAGAGAGAGAGGAGATTGAGACGTGTTTGCAGCATTCGAGAGCCCGCGTGCAGCCTCTGCAAACTCCCACCCCATCCCCGCCTCCCCACACCTCCGCCTGTTCCTTGTGTACTTGAAGGCAAATTTTTTTTTGCACTGGTGCACTCAAAGACTGTGCAAAAATTGCTACATTGTGTATTGAAAAAAAAAAAAAAAAAAATTCCCCAATCAGGGTTTTGTTTTTACTGCATTTAGAGGTATATCTTGTTTTGGAGGATTGCTTTGCTGTGTATATGCACCTGCAGTGAACAAACAGAGCAAAGAAAATAAAAAAAAGAAGAGCGTTTTTCTTGATCTAGAAAATATACGAGGAGGTGAAAAAAAGAGTTTTTTTTGAGCATATGCGCCCATACTCAGTCCCTGCGCGGCCTGCATTAGAAAAAATGTGTTTTTGGAGCTAAAAAACATCATTCTCCTCAAACCCGCGCCCTTCTCCATCTGTCACGCCCTGCACATGCAAACAACAAGCAAATGAAGCTTAGATTGTAAAAAAATATGCCCTGTCAATCAAAAACGCCCCAAAGAAAAAAAAAATGAGCAACAAAGATTAAAAAAACGCGCCAAAGACATCAAAAAAATGCACCCAGCATTAAAAAAACGGCCCAGCAATCAAAAAAATGCAGCCAAAGCAAAAAAGGCGCCATTTTTAGTCTCCCATACTTGTCAAAGGAAAACAACGCAAAAACGCCCAAACATTAAAAAACGCGCCCAAGTCAAAAAATGGCTTGAAAAATACAGTGAAAAACGTGGCCAGGCAGTAAAAAACGTGGCCAAGGGAATAAAAAACAGTGGCCAAGGAAGAAACACAGCCAAGGAAGGAAGATCTGCGCCAAAAAAAAAAAAAAACGCGGCCTGTACATGAATCAGTGCGTGAAAAGAAGAAAAATGCGGCCATAGAAGAATACAAAGGCATGGAGGTTAAAAGAAACACTTCAGATCCGTATTTGGAGCAATAAAATAACCCTAAACCGCCTCTCACCAGCTGCTGCCACGTGGATCCTTCATCTAGGGCGCATTTTCTAAGGTAAGCCATTTTTTCACATACTTTAAATACAAGTTTGCTCATCTCTACATCAAGCGCCCTTAAGTGGCCAAGTTGGATAGAGGGAAAGCCTTAGAAGTGGGAGGTGCATGGTTCAAATCCCACCCCCAACTTCACATTTTGCATTTGGCAGAATTTTTAGCGGAACTGCTAAATTTAGCAGATTTTTTGAATTTAGTTATAACTAACTAAATTTAGCGGAGAATCCCTAATTTAGGGTAAATTTTTTCTCCCATTTGGTCTGTTTTCTCATTCCAGACATTTTTTGCAAAAGGAGACCCACCTAAAAATTGCATTTTCAGCTATTTTTTTGCAATTTTTAGCATTTAGGGCTCAGGAGGTCACCAGGACCCCGAAACTGAAATTTTTTGCCTGTCATTCAAATTGTATTGTATATTGTACTAATTTGCAGGTTGCCATAGTCAACTGCAAAACTTTGTAACTGCTCAGAAACTGGCAGAATTGTAATCAAAAATAGTAAATTTGGTTCTGTAACACTCACGAGATCCTAGATCTCATTCGCAGCGTTCGGTATATACAGTGCCTCTGGGAAGCGCTTACGGGTAAAGCCGTCGCGACTACTACTGCACTTAACGCCTAATATAGCTGCAACAACGTCGTCTGGGCATCGTCCCTATAAATCGACGGGAGTAATAAGGTCACAAAGGCACACACTATGAACCATCCCATCCGTCTGCGTGAACGATTGCAAGACATAAACCGACCGAGAAATTATCCGAGAGTATATAGCGGGTTACGCGCGCGTATGAGGATATTTCTTTGAGCCGGTGTCAATAATCACATGCACCCCATCAAGATCTATCTTGGTACCACGATCGAATTCTTTCACGTACGTTAACGCCTCTTTCACGCACCGCCGGTATATAGAAAGGGCGAGCTTCTTCCACGCACCGACGGGTATATCGGAAGGGCGCGTATATAGAAAGGTTTGGTATATCGATCGACGGTATATAGATTGGGAGACCTTATACCGGAGTGATAAGAGCCAAACCCTCGTTAGATGATCTCGCAAAATGGGCACCAATGCCCCCAAATTTTTTCTTCCGGATTCACAATTGCTCCGAGGAAGCAACTATGCTGCTTGGAAGACAAAAATCAAGACACAGCTTGAGTTTGAAGAAATCTGCCTGTTGTGACTGGTACTCTAACCAGATCACCAACGGATGCAACACAACAACGACAATTTGATAGAGCAGATCAGAAAGCAAAGCTCATCATCTTGTTTGGAGTATCCGACGATGTGCAAGTCCACATTCGAGATGCACATCATCAAGCAAAAGAAGCTTGGGATAAACGAGCACAATATATGAGGCCAAGAACAAGAATGTCATACTCAATTTGCAGAGTCGGGCTACATACGTTGAAATTCAAACAGTAATGAGAAAATTGAAGCCTTCCTAAGAAGAGTGCAGAGTTGAGGGCTTCACTTCTAGCCCTAGAGAGAAGAGGTCAAAGATGAGTCTCTCGCTCCCATTGTTTCGAGAGCTCTCCTTCTTCTTACCGAATTTTTGTCACAACTCTAAACTTGTCAGATACGACAATTAGTTTTGACAAGTTAGTAAACCTACTGCAACAAGAGGAAGCAATGCACAACAAGGATGATGAAGAGGAGCAGGCACTGTCTTCACATCAAAAATGGAAAGGAAAAGGTAAAGGAAAACCTAAATCCTATCAGAAGTCCCCACATCAAAATCAGTATCATGGGGACAATCAACAGAAGAAGCGATGTCCCATTTGCAAAAGAGGACATGACTTGCAAGAATGTTGGTTTAACACATATAAGAAAGGTTCATCAAGCAATGCTGGACCTCAACAACAACAAACTTACAAGGGACATTCAAACAACTATCACGGGCAGAAAAAGGGGAACTGGAAAAGAAGACCCCACCAGCAAGGTAATATTGCTGAGCAACAAGATCAGTCAGACAATGAAGACTTCTTGTTCACTGCTCGATCAAGTGAACCATCCACGTCATCTAGTGACGTCTGGTATGTTGATTCGGGAGCCACTCGACACATGACCGGCCACAGAGACTGGTTTATTTCAATGAGGGACACGCCATCGAAAAATCATGTTTCGTTGGGAGATGATTCTTCATATACAGTACAGGGGATTGGAAACATTTCTCTACCCCTTGGTTCACGCAAATGCAAACTATCAGATGTTCTATATGTCCCTGGGTTGACAAAGAACCTTCTTTCGGTCAGTCAACTCCTAGATCACAATTTGAAAATTGACTTTGATAGTCAATCCGGCAAGAAAATGTGTTTGATTCGAGATAAATCCAGAGGCTCGAAAATAATTGCAAAAGCCTCAAATGTGGGAAGAATGTTTCAACTTGATTTCATTCACAAAAATGATCAAGCACTCGTGGCTAAAAACTCCACCTCACTCGCGGCTTGTGGCATCGGAGATTTGGTCATGTAAGTTTCAAATATCTCGACACACTTCGCCGGTGTAATATGGTACATGGGCTACCATCTCTTCGTAAGGATATGCATAAGTGTCCTCACCGCTTAGCAGGAAACAACACAGAGTTTCATTCCAAACAAGTACTTTTCGAGCTCATGGAAAACTTGACCGGTTCATACCGACCAGGCGGTCCAATGCAGCCAAGTCATTCAGTGGTTCCAAGATTTCATGCTCTGTGTGTTGACGACTATTCACGCAAAATGTGGATTTTTTTGTCTTCGCAAGAAAAGTGAAGCCTTCAAACGTTCAAAAAGTTCAAAGTGGCAAGTTGAGAAAGAAACTCGGTCGTCACATCGTAACTCTCCGCTCGATCGAGGGGGGGAATTCACCAGTGATGAGTTCAGAGACTATCTACAAACTCATGGGATTCGTCGACAAATGCCTCCTCCACACACACCGCAAAAAAATGGTGTTGTCGAGAGAAGAAATCGTACTATCATGGAAATGGTGCGATGCATGATCGATGATTCCGAACTTGCAAAGACATTTTGGGTAGAAGCAGCAAAAACAACAGTGTATTTGTTAAACAGAGCACCCACAACTGCTCTTGATGGAATTACACCACAAGAAGCATGGTCAAAGAGGAAACCATCCATTGCACACCTCAGAGTATTCGGGTGCAAAGCAAGCATGCACATACCCAAACAGTAATGTAAAGAAATTGGACATGAAGTCACAAAATCTCATCTTCATTGGATACAGTGAAGAGACTCTTGGGTACAGACTGATGGATCCTAAGACCAGAAAAGTCTACACAAGCAGAGATGTTGAGTTTTTCGAGAAGAAGGAAGCAGAGACTCCTCCTCCGGACTCGCAAGATGTAGATTTTTCACCAGTTGTAAAAACTGAAGCAAATGTTCCCTTAGAAGATGAAAGTGATGATGGGGATGATGGTGTTGATCAGATAGAACCACAACCCATGGGAACAGCTCAACGTATGCCTAAATGGTGTACAAGCACATTACGAGATGCAAGACTGGATGCTCCACCGGATACATCCACCCCTGGACCACGGACTCGCAAAGAAAGCAAGAGAAGAAGTTAACTTTGCTTTGATGAGTAGAGTTATTGAAACAGATTTGAGCCCTCTATACCCAGAAGCCCTACAACCAAAAGCTTGGAAAGATGCCATGGATTTCGAATATCAATCGCTGATGAAGAATAACACTTGGCAGCTTTTCGATCTTCCACTGTGGAAGAAACCCATTGGATGCAGATGGATATTCAAAACTAAGTACAAGCAGATGGGACAAAGTGGACAAGTGTAAAGCAAGACTTGAAGAAAGGGGTACGCACGTAAAGAAGGCATGACTATGAGGAGACATTTTCTCCCACAGCTAAGATCAAAACGATCAGGATGATCTTTGCTCTAGCTGCTCAGTTTGGATGGAAAGTTCACCAGATGGACGTAAAAAGTGCCTTCCTGAATGGAGATTTGCAAGAAGAAGTCTACATGACTCAACCTGAGGGATATGTAGTACCTGGTCAAGAAGAAAAGGTATGCAGACTCAGAAATCTCTTCGTATGGCCTCAAACAGCACCCCGAGCATGGTACATCAAGATTGATGAGCATCTCGTACAACATGGATTTGTCAGAAATCCATACGATCCCAATCTCTACCTCAAAAAGCAAGGGGGGGAGATGGTGATTGTTGTAGTTTATGTCGATGATCTAGTCATCACTGGTAGTTCAGTGAAGATGATTGATGAAACAAAGAAAGATCTTAAGCGATCATTCGACATGACAGATCTCGGCTTATGCACTACCTGTCTGGACTGGAAGTATGGCAGAAAGAGAATCACATCTTTGTTTCTCAGATGAAATATACCAAGACAACGCTCGAGAAGTTTAGGATGATGGATTGCACACCAATTGCTACACCTATGGAGAACAGATTACAGTTATCTCGTTCAGATCCATCTCCTGAGGTAAGTGCCACTCTCTATCGGCAGCTGATTGGGAGTCTCATTTACCTGACCTACACTAGACCAGATATCAGCTTTGCAGTGAGCTATCTATCCAGGTTCATGCAAGAACCCAAAATTTGTCATTGGAAAGCAGCAAAGCGCATTTTGAGATATCTCAAAGGATCAGTGGATCTTGGTCTAGAATACAAGAAGAACGAAAACTTCTTCTTGACTGGATATTCGGATTCAGATCATGCAGGTAACATTGATGATAGAAAATCCACTTCTGGATTTGTATTCTTTATGGGATCTGGACCAATATCATGGGGAAGTAAGAAACAACACTTTGTTTCTCGCTTCTTCCACAAGGTTTAGTATCGTTCTCGCAGAGAAGCCGTCTGTGAAGCGATTTGGCTACGTCGCATACTGGAAGGACTTGGAATACCACAGGACAAACCGACCACCATGTA
Source organism: Taxus wallichiana var. yunnanensis (assembly GCA_018340775.1). NCBI lineage: Eukaryota > Viridiplantae > Streptophyta > Pinopsida > Cupressales > Taxaceae > Taxus > Taxus wallichiana. The sequence goes on along the minus strand of CM031243.1, from coordinate 429,342,123 downwards.
TGTTGACAACGAAGGTGTTCTCAAACTTGTTCGCAATCCAGTTTTTCATGAGAGAACAAAGCACATTGAAGTTCAGGTTCATTTCATACGCGAACATGTATCAAGCACAACATCCACTTCAATTTTGTCCAACTAAACAACAACGAGCAGATATTTTCACAAAGTCACTTGCACGTGACAAGTTCGAGTTGTTCAGAGCATTTCTCTCCTCATCTCTCCAGACAATGCACAATTAAGGGGGGGAATGTTAGGATAAATTATATTATCCTATTATTTAATTATGCATAGGATTATTATTTAATTAATTTTAAATGGTTATATGGTTAATCAACCATATTTGTCAGTATTCACATTGTTATATTGTTATAAACAATATATTTGTTTTTTATTTAATTGTTGCTTCCCGGGTGATTTGGAAGCTTGTTTATTCTGGCAACTCATTCTTTTTGGTTGCATATCTGCAACTCATTCTATTTCTCGATGTATATGGGCATGTACAATAGGGGCCATATGCAATATCTATAAATATTGCAGCCTATATATTCAATGTAATTACAACATATAGTTTATCATGATTGAGATTAATAAAATATCACTGAACTCGACATCACATAAGACACTTATGTAAACATGAAATGAGTCATACAACGGTAGGATAACATAGGGTACACATAAATTTTTTACTCAACCGACGTAAACCAAGATAATGACCCAATTACAAAGTAAGAAACACATGGATAGCCATACTCAAGTACATGACCTTTTCATGGTTTACATATTCATTACATTTAGGTTTCCATTATATGACCTTATAGTTATCAAAAGTATTAAACACATAAGGTTTAAAATTTCATATATTTCAAACTTCAATTTCTTTATTTTGCAGTGGATTAGTCTTTAATGAGAGAATGTGTGGATGGTTCCTTTCTCCAATTTGATTAGTTATCCATAGCTCATCTATTAAATAAATTCATTTTAAGCAACTAGGAGCTTCTAATATTAAATTATTATGTTAAAGGTTTGTTTCTAAAAAATTGTTTGGTTGACTATAATTGTCTGAAGAACAAATAACATGGGACCCTTCATTCCTTTACAAATAGGCTTCATGTTTTTGTTTAAAATTTCACCTATCAAGGTTCCTTTAGAATTTAGTCGTTTCTCTTATGGAGATAACTTTATATAGCTTGATTATGATTAGGAACATAGATACACACATGAGACTTATAATATTTGACTTAAGGATGTTTTTGAGCAAGCCATGTTTACTTGGTTTGGAAAAATACTCTCGTTTCAAGTAGGAAAATTCACAGGAAGAAAAAGGAAGGTTACTAGATCAATAGAAAACATATCCTTGGTTCTTTTCATAGCATTGTTTAATACTAAAAATATAATCGTTTAATCTTCAAGTTATTACAACCAACTATTAAGTTAACTAATCAATTTGTATCATTCTTTATTCACAATGTTGCTCGAATTAGGAATTCATATTTTCACAGTTATATTGCACATGGAAGGGTACATTACACTTGTGTTTCCGTTATAGATATTTTCTTTGAATTAAATGATGAATTTCACATTTCAAACTACATTGTGTTCCATCATCTTAATGATTTAATATCAATCGCAATGGGTTAATAACATGTTTCGACCATACATTCTACTTCTTGAGTGATTCTAGGTTTAATATATTCCTATCTATGCCAAGGTTTTTACTAACTTTCACAATTCCCAGTAGAGTGCAATTTCTTTAACTCACAAGACCTTGGCTACAACTGAAGTTATCCCATCCCAAGGCTACATATTAATATTTCATTACCATCATTGGCTAATCCATATTAATGCAAAAATTTATGTGATCATGCATCATATTTGGTTTTTTGATTTATTAGGTTGTTGTATTAGTTGTGAAAATCTACTTTATTACTTTCATTTTATGATAACCTTTGACATTTTTTTGGTTTTGACATCGCTCAAAGGTGTTCACTTTTCGTAGTGGGCATTCCATCGATTAATCTTAGTTACCCTTTTTACCTAACTTCACTTACGTGATTACTTTGGCCATGTATAAAATCATTTTGAAACATATTTATTCCTATATAACACTTAAGGATTTAAGACTACGGGAGTATGAATTCACAGATGACAACTCATTTCATTTCTCTTAGACACACACGTATTAAGTGTATATTCTAACAGAGATATCCCAAATAATATTAAGCATTACAAAAGACTCCTAAGTACCTATTTCAATTGTTGAGTAAATACGAAAGTAATTTGAAACATAGTCTCCACTCACATAATTTATATTTGACAAGAGATCGATCATAGGTACAACAAACCAATTATCTTGGAAGGATTTTCCCCCACTAGGTACAGAGGGAAATTATGCCTAAGGGAGGGTTAACGTATTTCAGATATGGTCGGACTTGTAAAACCTAGACATGATCACCTAACTCGTCCCAATATGATAGTTTTAGAACATATATGAACCACATAAAATAAAATATCAAGGAAACGGTTCTTAGTAAGATGTCTTATGTTTTATGCTCTTTAAAGCATGAAAAGGAGGAAATGAGACTAGAGTATTTTATTTCCACGATCAATATTTTATTTTTGTTTGGATAAGAAAGATTCAAATGGGAGGAGGAAGTGTTATAGGCATTATAGCTCGTTTGTTTATTTATTTAGTTATTTTTGTTTTAGTTTTGATAAGAGATGAGATTTTACCTAGAATTGTGATAGTTAAGTAAATAAACATGTATTCAAACAGATAGATAAATATAACTTTACAATGACATGACTCATTAATTATAACATATCACATCCAAAAAAAAATTCTCATTCTCGAATACCCCAACCAATGTTACGTGAGTCCTAGAACTCGAGTATGTAAATCCCTTACACTCAAGCATGAAATAATGCAATCATCATTTCAAGAAATTCAAATGAAGGCAGAGAGAAAAGAGAGAGAGATAGAGAGAGAGAGAGAGAGGTCATTTCGTCACACATTCACGCTTTCACATTCCTTTTTTAACCTTTTTTATTATAGAGAGAGTAAAGAAGAGAAAGAAAGTGCTGAAATAATTTTCTTTTCTATTCACCATATCATAACCACATACATCATGTATCCATTTTAATTTCTCTTCAAATGCATATACATTTTTAACCCATTTACATTTTCAAACCAATCAACATTTCATAATTATTTCCAAAGAGAGAGAAGGGAATAGAGAGAAAACATTATAATTTTTGAAACCATTCATACAAGAAATTGACAAATTTCATACTCTATAAAGTATGAGACAACATTTAAAAATGTTCCACAAGTTGTTAGTAGTCGAATGAGGCCCTTAGAAGGTTGGTTGATCTAAAGTTTCAATTTTGTGAAAGCTAGCTAAAACGGTTAAAGTGCTTATACACTAGGCCTCGAACACACTCATTTTAACTTCAAACACAAAGTTCAATTATTATTCTAACTCACATGTATACAGATAATTCATCGCATCCAACAAAAGGTGATTATGATGATCAAGGCTCAAGACACCAAGGTAAATCTAGGGTTGTTTATTGTAGCAATGTCATAACTCTTGTCATACATCGAATAGTGGGCCACAAAACCCATTAACAAAACCAATCTCCAAAATAATTTTCATTGAACCAAGAGACGGTTACAATTATCCTCTTCATAGTCTAAAGGTAGGTAGAGGTGGTTTTCTATTTCATCCATATCGAAACGCCAAGTGCACACCAAAACTAACCACATTTTCTTATGACGAGAATGTCATGAGCATGACCAAAATGTTAAATGGCTTCAAGGCTCATCATGTTAAGGTATCAAAATAAATTCCTTAGGTTTGTTAAGGGCCTTTATGATGTCCTAGGTCGACATGGATCATACAAGAGACTTTAATTTATTTTTGTACAACTTGGATTGGTGCCCCATGCACATGGTTTTCGAGATCAAACATTCCTATGTTTTAAATATGTATTCAGACATGTTTAAATTGAATTCACAAATTCCATTTGCATCATCAACTATCCAACATATTTATTTAAAAATAAATAAATAAAAGAAAAGAAAACAAGAAATGAAGAAGTGTGTATTTTACTACAAGAGGAAGGGAGATCCATACCTTTTTCTCGATGCTTGCTAGAGACATCAGCTAGGGAATTTTCGCCATGGTGCTTGAATGGGGAAAATAGTTTGGTTGAAATTTTATGATTCCTTTTCCATGAATCCATTTTGCACATTTCCAACAAGCATGGCTTTCAATGAACCCATTTTCATTTGCATATTTGCGATTGATACTGTTACATTCCAAAACTTATAATCACTTATAGGCATTGAAACATTTGAGTAGTTTTCTTTGTATTGGTATCCCGGCCCTAAGTTACATATATAACAATCAGCGAGTGCATCTTCCAAATGCATTTGCCTTAAATTTTCCATTGCCTTTAAAACAACCCCATTTGAGAATATCTTGTTATCATAACTGAAGCATTTAGTCAAATAGTTCACATACCCTATATACACCTCCACATTTTTCATACACATTAGGCCATGGCCGTGTAGATAAGCCTACATGATTTTGCATACCTATCTATTGGGGCATTCCTAACTGCAATAGCAGTCTGGAACCACATTTTGTGAAAAAACCATTTCTAACTATGATTTAATGGATGCCCACGCTCTGTTCAAAATATCTTATTCCATCCTACGTGTGGAAGAATGTTTGGTGTATGTGGAGGACAAGGAAGGAAACAAAAGAAGAAGAAGAGTGAAAGAGGAAAATCTTGGAAAGATAAACATGGGAAAAGAAGAAGGGAACTTCCAATGTCTTAACAATACAACAACCACTCAGAAATAAAAGAAAGAGTAGGAAAATGTGTTATAGGGGATACATTACACATGGCACAGGTGTTTAGATGTAGAAGAAGTTAAATCAAAACAATAGGCACTAGCCCCAACATTATCTCTCCTAATCCTCAAGCTTTTCTTCATCTTATGCATATAATAAAGAAACAAATACAAATCCTTTTAGTAGTCAGTTTGAAGATATTAAAATGAGGAGTAATCGAGATAAGACTTATCTTCAGTCGCAAGGTTGATTTTAGACCAGAAAGTGACATATTTTTGTACGGCAAGTGGGAGCTCCATTAGCATGGTTCTCATAGGTTTTGTTTATTTAATTTTGAGTGTAGGTTACACTCGTTGTCTCTATCCAATCACTGCTAAATTTCAAACATTTTCTCAAGTTTCACGTCACTAATGCCTTGAACCTCAAATAATGTGCTTGTTTTATTATTCAGGGACTATGACAAGTCGAAAAAGGTGTTTAGGATGTGCCATTCTTCCTGATCTATTTAATATGTTAGCTAGCACACCCCCCTGCAATGGCATGTTGTTAGGTAGGGCACTACAAGTTTTATTTATAGATTGTGTAATATGTTTTATATATTGAGGGGTAATGTCATTTTGTAAACAGCTCCAACACCTTTGGGCTAGTTTGACTCTCATGTCACGATCCCATTACAATTGCATTATTGTGAATAGTTGACCTGTTTTATGTTTAGGAATATATCCATTATTTAATTTATATATATGAATTTCATTTCTTTATCCCAACAGATTTTAATTATTTATTTATTCGCAAACAGATATCAATTCACCCCCAAATTCGGGGATTTATACTTTTAGTGGATTTTTATTTTGTTTTTTTGACAAAACTGATGCCCTGGAACGATACACTTTCTAACAATAAAATAGGATATATAGAGACAAATTTAATAGCAAGTGATATCTATGACACGTTCGGGCACAATGGCTTATGTACGTAGTGTTACAATAATAATTTAATATAAGACGAGGCTTCGTCGTGGGCTTACGAAGAAGAATATAACACTCTGTCTACACTCCATTTCACGTGCAGAAACATGGTTTTCTGCAATAACTCCCGTGACTACATTGTCCAGTTGTGTGGTTCGTAGTCCCCCTCATCCTATAAAATCCTTCTAACTCACTCATCGATTACATCCCTGAACTCCCAGCTTGTTTTCTTCCTAACTTTCGTCTTAATTAATCAAGATGACAATGAGGAAGGCTGCAGCAATGTTGGTGATGCTTATGATTTCGATTTCTACAACCATTCACCCAGTGGTTGCATACAGCACACCTAACTGTCCCCCTCCTCCAGGAACAACACCCGCACCGACAACCGGCAAGTGTCCTTTGAATGCGTTGAAGCTGGGAGCCTGCGTTGATGTTCTTGGTGGGCTGGTTCATGTGGGCCTCGGAGATCCCGTTGTGAACAAGTGCTGTCCCCTGTTGAAAGGACTGTTGGAGATAGAAGCAGCACTCTGTCTGTGTACAACTATTCGGATTAAGCTTCTTAATGTCAACATTATCCTTCCACTCGCTCTCGAGCTTTTAGTTCAGTGTGGCATGACCCCTCCAGATGGCTTCAAATGCCCACCTCTCCAGTAAAGAATGGTAATCTACTTTTTGTAGCTGGCACTCATCTAATTTTTTTATATAGATCAGGTTATCATCCGTTCGACTGCATTAACACATGTCATTGTTTTACATTTTGGATTTCAGGAGGAGTTCTGCTTATTTTTTTCGAGAATAATGTGAGTCACCCTGAGATTGACGACCAGTAGCGGTACCTGGTGATATAGAAAAAGACTGTCATGGATAATTCGTATGGAACTCCGCCCACTTTATTCTGACTAGGACTGTTTGTTATTTTTAAGACATGGTGATTTGGTGTTTGGATATATCCGCCACTGCATGGGGATGTTATTTGTCAATTGAAACCGATTATTCTAAAACGATTCAAAGAATCTCTAAATGTCTGGAATCCTAAATAAATAATTGGATATTTCTTTAAAAATGGGATTTATTAATAATGGGTATTCATATTAATTTCAAAAAAGCCCATCACAAAACGAATACATAAGAAGGCGGCCCTTTTAGTGTACTCTGCTGGATTTTCTGGTTGTGCGATCCCATGCTTCAGGCCATTTTTAATGTTTCTGAGTTAAAAGTGTTCTTTTGAATGGAAGGTGGTTATTTTATTTATTTTATTTTAAGTATAGTTAACGTTAAAAGGGGTATCTATCGTGTTAAATTTGTACGATTCTAGTTTTATAACTTTTGGGTTATTAAAAGAGAAATTTGTAAAAACTGAATAATCTATAACAATTTAAAGGACCACGAAATGTACAGAGACGAAAGTTGTTGCCAAATAAAATAACAAAAGATACAATCTTCATACATGAAGAAATACTTTAGACATTCTTGTTGAGCTTCTAGCTTATTAAAAAAGAAGTTTCGCTTAATATCTATACAAGTTGGAAGCTCTTGAGGGGCAGAAATATGGTTCGCACAGACCACCCACAGAGCATCAATTAAAAAATTCGTAGGTGGATTAAATTTGCACAATATGCACTGACTATGTTTGGAAACATCTTTTTGTAGATCTATAAATATAGATTAAATGCAAGCAAAAGGTTTAATTAATTTCTTGTCTAAAATTTGTGCATTTGTGAGAATGTCTCTTATAATATTCGAGCTGGTTGTGACTTAGCATATCTAAGAAAATTGAGAGTAAATGAAAAGTAAAAGAATTTAGATGTTACAGATTAAAATGTTGTTGGAGGCAGAGTAGAATGTGATTGTCCTATAGTGTGTGTGTGAAATAGAAGAAACCACCAATAAAATAGAATTGCGATAGAAAAGCTTAGAGTAAGAATATTTTTATTTCTTATAAAACCATGGATTTCAAAAAATAAAACAAAAGAAAATTTTGATTTTTCTAAGACAAACACTATGCTTTTGGGACATAAGTGAACCGTTGTTATTAGAGTATTAAAGGAAAAACTCTTTTTAATTGTGTTGTTTTTTTAAAAACACATATATTATATAAGAAGCATGTGTATTGTTAAGAGACAAAATGTTGGTGGTTTTTAATAAGGGATCATTGAACATATGAAAATATCATTATTGAATTTTATATAAAGATTGAAAAATAATGAAGTTTTTTATTGATAAATGGTGTTGTGTAGTTTATTATTTGTTAGAATGGTCTTTTTGTTAAGTATATTTCTCCTTAATTGTAAATTTGATGAAAACAATTTCTAACAAAATTATAAGATGAAAATATATTACTTGTCAATTTTTTGTGAGAAGTAGAATAAAACAATGAAGCCCTATTGATTATAGAGAGATATCTCAATATAAAATATAAAATAATTATGCCTTGGTTATTCATAAAAAGATTCATCTTTCTTGACCCGAGACTTACCACTAGCAAAGATATATCTTGTTAGGGATTAGTGGGAACAACTTCGACCTTGACCCATGTTTCACATGCTTTGAGAAAGGAATTATTTTCATTTTCAAAGAGAGCAAATGTGTTCTTTCTCGTATTGTTGTGGATTGAAATCTTATGGATTTTAATAAAATGATGTGTATTTCTTGGAGATCGTTAACCAACACTCATAAATAGCTTCCCACGCTAGCCAAGTAGAAAGGACAAAATATTTTAGGAAAAAATTGAAAGACATCATTTAAAATAAAACTGGAGTCGCTTCACGTGTTTGAAATACACGCATGATGGTCGGGGTGGGGACACCGCAGGTTGAAATTCGCAGTCGGAGAGTCAAATCCTAAAGCAACATTAATGATAAAATTTGTGCGTTTGTGAGAATGTCTCTTATAGTATTCGAGTGGTTGTGACTTAGCATATCTAAGAAAATTGAGAGTAATCGAAAAGTAAAAGAATTTAGATGTTACTGATTAAAATGTTGTCGGAGGCGAGTAGAATGTGATTGTCCTAACGTGTGTGTGTGAAATAGAAGAAACCACCAATAAAATAGAACTGCGATAGAAAAGCTTAGAGTAAGAATATTTTTATTTCTTATAAAACCATGCATTTCAAAAAATAAAACAAAAGAAAATTTTAATTTTTCCGAGACAAACACTATGCTTTTGGGATAAAAGTGAACCGTTGTTATTAGAGTATTAAAGGAAAAACTCTTTTTAATTGTGTTGTTTTTTTAAAAGCACATAAATTATATAAGAAGCATGTGTATTGTTAAGAGACAAAATGTTGGTGGTTTTTTATAAGGGATCATTGAACATATAAAAATAACATTATTGAATTTTATATAAAGATTGAAAAATAATGAAGTTTTTTAATGATAAATGGTGTTGTGTAGTTTATTATTTGTCGAATGGTCTTTTTGTTAAGTATATTTCTCCTTAATTGTAAATTTGATGAAAACAATTTCTAACAAAATTATAAGCTGAAAATATATTACTTGTCAATTTTTTGTGAGAAGTAGAATAAAACAATGAAGCCCCTACTGATTATAGAGAGATATCTCAATATAAAATATACAATAATTATGCCTTGGTTATTCATAAAAATATTCATCTTTCTTGACCCGAGACTTACCACTAGCAACATATATCTTGTTAGGGGATTAGCTAGGAACAACTTCGACCTTGACCCATTTTTCACATGCTTTGAGAAAGGAATTATTTTTCATTTTCAAAGAGAGCAAATGTGTTGTTCTTTCTCGTATTGTTGTGGATTGAAATCTTATGGATTTTAATAAAATGATGTGTATTTCTTGGAGATCCTTAACCAACACTCATAAATAACTGCCCATGCTAGCTAGGTAGAAAAGAAAAAATATTTCAGGAAAAAATTGAAAAACATCATTTTAAATAAAACTGGAGTCACTTCATGTGTCGAAGTACACGTAGGATGGTTGGTGGGGACACTACGGTTGAACTCCATCTACCTCCTAAAGAGAAATAAATATAGTACCAAAACCAATCCAAGTTGCTCAACCGTAGAGCCCCATCTAGACTATTAGGTCACTCAACCATAGAGTGTCATTGATAATATCATGTCACTCAACCATAGAGTGAAATCAAGAACATCGGTCACTCAACCAAAGAGTTCCATCAAGAATACTGGATCACTCACCATAAAGCCCTATCTCCTTTCTCCATTTAATGAGTTCAGTCACCCTATGGCTCTGGGCACATAAATCCCTATCACCCCCACCTAAGTGACATAATAACTCATTTTCAACAACCCACTAGTTATCAGAATGCCTTGGGAATACCCCAATATAAAGAAGTAGGTCCATAGGTTGAATAACTCCATGGTGAGTCACATGACCCTATTCGAACACATTATGACATTTGAACCATCATGAAAATCTGTCTCAAATGCCAAGTGGAAAAAATATGAAGCCTTAGGTAAGCCTATAACACTTTTAAACATGAAAAGAAAGTTTTAAACTAAGAAAAATATGGCTAATTAGTCATAATTAGTTCAAAAACATCTGCATATTAGTGCAATAACCAAATAAAATGCCCAAAATGTAAGAACACATCAATCAAGTAAATTGTTGGTTCTTGCAAGAAAAGAGATAATGATCAATTTAAGAATAAAGTACGTATTGAAAAAAACATTGCAATCACTATGTGGCCTCATACGGCCACCATAGGAGTACTCATTGAGTTGCTGGAACTCGGATATCGAGCCTTAGCTCACAAAAATATACATATAACAAGAAATGAGTATATCAAATAATATAAGTGTCAACATCTCTATCTGAATCATCCCTCCATACTCCCACAAGGCTCAACATAGTCAAAATCACATAGGATTGTTCGATGAACAACCCTGTAGGAAAGAGAAGGTGACACTAGTTTGTAAAAATGGAGCCTAAAGTGGTGCAAATCCACAATATATTGAGTAAGCTCGAAGTATACTAAACAGATAGAAGTGGGTTTTCAATCTATATAACACTCCACTTCCTCACTTGTACTCGGCTCAAGATTATGAAAAACTGGTCCATGCTTCCTCTCTCCACACATATATCTTGATGGTTGCTTCTCTAGTTAGGGTCATCTAATGTGAGGAATACAACATAACACATAACTACATCACTAACAAAATGGTGATTCACACACATTAACCATAGCTTCTTACACATGGTATATATATATATATATACTTGTATATCACATCTCTGTTACTTTCACGGGTTTCAATAAATCATGTTACCATATAATGCACCCAAAGTGCACCCATACATAATAGGGGTCATATGTTCACCATATGCCACTAAATCATGACAGGAACCATCACATACTATATGAATTATACGTATGTTGAAAAAAATGACTAATATTACAACATATAGTCCATTATGATATAACATTGTGACACACACGATTCATCACAAAATAGTGGAGACAATACGATAAAATCCAATTCACTCTACACTAATTTTTTTCTTACAACACATCAACACACCTTCATGTCACATAATAACAAAACACTCCAACACTCTGTAATCTACAATAACATTATTTTCACTTAAAAAAGGTGAAACATCACATATGAAATCCTCATTGAGTCCACAAAAATGAGAGTGAATACTCTCATCACAATCACATCAATATGATAGCAAATATGCACTAAGTGACATGCACAACACATGCATTGATAATATCAAAATTATAACACTTGTCACATCACAACATATATAACATTAATCTTACCATCTCCACCACGACCATCTAGAATTATCACAACTTCAATCTATCCCGAGAAATTTGAGAGCATGAACCTCTCGCTCTAATACAATATGTAATGCACACATTTTAAACTCAAGAAAACAAGACTAAAATTATCAAAATAATTTGTTTTTACTTTAATTGAACGCTACAGAATACCACGGGATCCAAATAAATGAACTTGACATCACATAGAACACTTACGTAAACATGAACTCACTCATACAAGTAGGATAACATAGGGTACACATAAATTTGTTACTCAACCGACGTAAACCAAGGTAATGACCCAATTACGAGTAAGAAACACAGGATAGGCATACTCAAGTACATAACCTTTTCATGGTTTACATATTTATTACATTTAGGTTTCCATTATATGACCTTATAGTTATCAAAAGTATTAAACACATAAGATTTCAAATTTCCTATATTTCAAACTTCAATTTATTTATTTTCCAGTTGGATTAGTCTTTAACGAAGAATGTGTGGATGCTTCCTTTCTCCAATTCGATTAGTTATCCATAGCTCATCTATTAAATAAATTCATTTTAAACAACTAGGAGTTTCCTAATATTAAATTATTATCTTAAAGGTTTGTTTCTCAAAAATTGTTTGCTTGACTATATCTATTTGAAGAACAAATAACATGGGACCCTTCATTCCTTTACAACTAGGCTTCTTGTTTTTGTTTAACACTTCACCTATCAAGGTCCCTTTAGGATTTATTCGTTTCTCTTATGGAGATAACTTTATATAGCTTGATTATGATTAGGAATGTAGATACGACATGAGACTTCTAATATTTGACTTAAGGAGTTTTTGAGCAAGCCATGTTTACTTGGTTTCAAAAATACTCTCGCTTTCAAGTAGGAAAATTCACATGAAGAAAAAGGAAGGTTACTAGATCAATAGAAAACATATCCTTGGTTCATTTTATAGAATTGTTTAATACTAACAATACACTCGTTTAATCTTCAAGTTATTAAAACCAACTATGCAAGTTAACTAATCAAGTTGTATCATTCTTTATTCACAATCCATTTCTCAAATTAGGAATTCATATTTTCACAATTATATTGCGCATGGAAGGGTACATTACACTTGTGTTTCCGTTATAGATATTTTTCTTTGAATTAAATGACGAATTTCACATTTCAGACTACTTTTGTTCCATCATCTTAATGATTTAATATCAATAATGACGAGTTAATAACATGTTTCGACCATACATTCTACTTCTTGAGTGATTCTAGGTTTAATATATTCCTATCTATGCCAAGGTTTTTACTAACTTTCACAATTCCCAGTAGAGTGCAATTTCCTTAACTCACAAGACCTTGGCTACAAAAGCTGAATTTATCCCATTCCCAAGGCTACATATTAATATTTCATTACCATCATTGTCTAATCCATATTAATGCAAAAATGTATGTGATCATGCATCATATTTGGTTGTTTGATTTATTAGGTTGTTGTATTAGTTGTGAAACTCTACTTTATTACTTTCATTTTATGATAACATTTGACATTTTGGTTGGTTTTGAAATCGCTCAAAGGTGTTCATTTTTCATAGCGGGCATTCCATCGATTAATCTTACTTACCCTTTTTACCTAACTTCACTTACGTGATTACTTTGGCCATGTATAGAATCATTTTGAAACATATTTATTCCTATATAACACTTAAGGATTTAAGACTACGGGGTATGAATTCATAGAAGACAACTCATTTCATTTCTCTTAGACATGCAAGTATTAAGTGTATATTCTAACTAAGCTATCCCAACTAATATTAAGCATTACAAAATACTCCTAAGTACCTATTTCAATTGTTGAGTAAATACGCAAGTAATTTGAAACTTAGTCTCCACTCACATAATTTATATCTCACAACAGATCGATCATAGGTACAAAACCAATTATCTTTGAAGGATTTGGCCCCCCACTAGGGTATGAAGGGAAATTATGCCTAAGGGGGTTAACGTATTTCAGATATGGTCAGACTTGTAACACCTAGACATGATCACCTAACTCGTCCCAATATGATAGGTTTTAGAACATATATGAACCACATCATAAAATATCAAGGAAACGGTTCTTAATAAGACGTCTTATGTGTGAAGCATGAAGAGGATTAATGAGACCAAAGTATTTTATTTCCATGATCAATCTTTTATACCTGGAGAAAGATTCAAATGGGAGGAGGAAGTACAATAGGCATTATAGCTCGTTTGTTTATTTATTTATTTATTTTTGTTTTAGTTTTGATAAGATGATATTTTACCTAGAATTGTGAGAGTTAAGGAAATAAACATGTATTGCAAGATAAATATAACTTTACAATGACAACTCATTAATTATAACATATCACATCCAAAAATTCTTCTCATTCTGAATACCTGCAACCAATGTTACATGAGTCCTAGAACTGAGTATGTAAATCCATTACACTAAAGCACGAAATAATGCAATCATCATTTCAAGAAATTCAAATGAAGGAAGAGAAAGAGAGGTCATTTCGTCACACATTCACACTTTCACATTCCCTTTTTAACCTTTTTTTGATTATAGAGAGAGTAAAGAAGAGAAAGAAAGTGCTGAAATCATTTTCTTTTCTATTCACCATATCATAACCACATACATCATGCATCCATTTTAATTTCTCTTCAAATTCCTATACATTTAACCCAATTACATTTTCAAACCAATCAACATTTCATAATTATTTCCAAAGAGAGACGAAGGAATAGAGAGAAAACATTATAATTTTTGAAACCATTCATATAAGAAATTGAAAATTTTCATACTCTATAAAGTATGAGACAACATTTAAAAATGTTCCACGAGTTGTTAGGAGTCAAATGAGGCCCTTAGAAGGTTAGTTTATCTAAAGTTTCAAATTTGTGAAAGCTAGCTAAAACAGTTAAAGTGCTTATACACTAGGCCTCGAACACACTCATTTGAACTTCAAACACAAAGTTCAATTATTTCTTCTAACTCAAATGTATACAGATGATTCATTGCATCCAAGAGAAGGTGATTATGATGATCAATGCTCAAGACACCAAGGTAAATCTAGGGTTATTTATTGTAGCAAAGTCATAACTCTTGTCATACATCGAATAGTGGGCCACAAAACCCATTAACAAAACCAATCTCGAAAATAATTTTCATTGAACCAAGAGATGGTTACAATTCTCCTCTTCATAGTCTAAAGGTAGGTAGAGGTGGTTTTCAATATTTCCATATCGAAACGCCATGTGCACACCAAAACTAACCGCATTTTCTTATGACGAGAATGTCGCGAGCATGACCAAAGCGTTAAATGGCTTCAAGGATCATCATGTTAAGGTAACAAAATAAATTTCTTAGATTTGTTAAGGGTCTTTATGATGTCCTAGGTCGACATGGATCATACAAGAGACTTTAATTTATATTTTTACAACTTGGATTGGTGCCCCATGCACATGGTTTTCGAGATCAAACATTCCTATGTTTTAAATATATATTCAAACATGTTTAAATTGAATTCACTAATTCCTTTTGCATCATCAATATCAGCATATTTATTTAAAAATAAATAAATAAAAGAAAAGAAAACAAGAAATGAAGAAGTGCATATTTTACTACAAGAGGAAGGGAGATCCATACCTTTTCTCGATGCTTCACAGAGACATCACTAGGGAATTTTCACCATGGTGCTTGACTGGGGAAAAGAGTTTGGTTGAAATTTTATGATTCCTTTTCCATGAATCCATTTTGCACATATCCAACAAGCATGGCCTTCAATGAACCCATTTTCATTTGCGTATTTGTGATTGATATCTTTGTTACATTCCAAAACTTAGCATCACTTATAGGCATTGAAACATTCGAGTAGATGTCTTTGTATTGGTATCCCATCCCTAAGTTACCTGTATAACAATCAATGAGTGCATATTCCAAATGCATTTGCCTAAAATTTTCCATTGCCTTTAAAACAACCCCATTTGAGAATATCTTGTTATCATAACTCAAGCATTTAGTCAAATAGTTCACATACCCTATATACACCTCCACATTTTTCATACACATTAGACCATGGCCGTGTAGATAAGCATACATGATTTTGCATACTTATCTATTGGGGCATTTCTAACTCGCAATAGCGATCTGGAATCACATTTTGTGAAAAAAACAACCATTTCTAACTATGATTTAATGGATGCCCACGCCTGTTACAAATATATTATTCCATCCTACGTGTGGAAGGATGTCAAGTAGATGTGGAGGACAAGGAAGGGAAAAAAGGAAGAGTGAAAGAGGAAAATCTTGGAAAGATAAACATGGGTAAAGAAGAAGGGAGGTTCCAATGTCTTTACAATACAACAACCACTCGTAACTAAAAGAAAGAGTAGGAAAATGTGTTATAGTGGATACATTACACATGGCATAGGTGTTTAGATGTAGAACAAGTTAAATCAGAATAGCTAGGCATTAGCCCCAACTTCAGCTCTCCTAATCCTCAAGCTTTTCTTCATCTTTGCATATAATAAAGAAACAAATACAAATCCAGTTTAGTCAATTTGAAGATATTAAAATGAGGAGTAATCGAGATAAGACTTATCTTCAAATGCAAGGTTGATTTTAGACCAGAAAGTGACATATTTTTGTACGGCAAAGTGGGAGCTCCATTAGCACGATTCTCGTAGGTTTTGTTTATTTAATTTTGAGTGTAGGTTACACTCCTTGTCTCTAACCAATCACTGCTAAATTTCAAATATTTTCTCAAGTTTCACGTCACTAACGCCTTGAACCTCAAATAATGTGCTTGTTTTATTATTCAGGGGACTATGACAAGTCGAAAAAGGTGTTTAGGATGTGCCATTCTTCATGATCTATTTAATATGTTAACTAGCACACTCCTTGCAATGGCGTGCTGTTAGGTAGGGCATTACAAGTTTAATTTAAAGATTGTGTAATATGTTTTATATATTGAGGGGTAATGTCATTTTGTAAACAGTTCCAACACCTTTGGGCTAGTTTGACTCTCATGTCACGATCCCATTACAATTGCATTATTGTGAATAGTTGACCTGTTTTATGTTTAGTAATATAGCCATTATTTAATCTATTAAATATATGAATTTCATTTCTTTATCCCAAGAGATTTTAATTATTTATTTATTCGCAAACAGATATCAATTCACCTCCAAATTCGGGGATTTATACTTTTAGTGGATTTTTATTTTGTTTTTTTCACAAAACTGATGCCCTGGAACGATACACTTTCTAAGAACAAAATAGTATATATAGAGACAAATTTATATAAAGTCAACTTCAAAAGCATATAGCAAGTGATATCTATGACACGTTCGGGCACAATGGCTTATGTACGTAGTGTTACAGTAATAATTTAATATAAGACGAGGCTTCGTCGTGGGCTTACGAAGAAGAATATAACACTCTGTTTACACTCCATTTCACGTGCAGAAACATGGTTTTCTGCAATAACTCCCGTGACTACATTGTCCAGTTGTGTGGTTCGTAGTCCCCTCATCCTATAAAATCCTTCTAACTCACTCATCGATTACATCGCTGAACTCCCAGCTTGTTTTCTTCCTAACTTTCGTCTTAATGAATCAAGATGACAATGAGGAAGGCTGCAGCAATGTTGGTGATGCTTATGATTTCGATTTCTACAACCATTCACCCAGTGGTTGCATACAGCACACCTAACTGTCCCCCTCCTCCAGGAACAACACCCGCACCGACAACCGGCAAGTGTCCTTTGAATGCGTTGAAGCTGGGAGCCTGCGTTGATGTTCTTGGTGGGCTGGTTCATGTGGGCCTCGGAGATCCGTTGTGAACAAGTGCTGTCCCCTGTTGAAAGGACTGTTGGAGATAGAAGCAGCACTCTGTCTGTGTACAACTATTCGGATTAAGCTTCTTAATGTCAACATTATCCTTCCACTCGCTCTCGAGCTTTTAGTTCAGTGTGGCATGACCCCTCCAGATGGCTTCAAATGCCCACCTCTCCAGTAAAGAATGGTAATCTACTTTTTGTAGCTGGCACTCATCTAATTTTTTTATATAGATCAGGTTATCATCCGTTCGACTGCATTGACACATGTCATTGTTTTACATTTTGGATTTCAGGAGGAGTTCTGCTTTTTTTTTTTTGAGAATAATGTGAGTCACCCTGAGATTGACGACCAGTAGCGGTACCTGGTGATATAGAAAAAGACTGCCTTCACTGTCATGGATAATTCATATGGAACTCCGCCCACTTTTTTCGGACTAGGACTGTTTGTTGTTTTTTCAGACATGGTGATTTGGTGTTTGGATATATCCGCCACTGCATGGGGATGTTATTTGTCAATTGAAAGTGATTATTCTCAATTAATGCTACTTTATTGAGTCTGCATGGACGATTCAAAGAATCTCTAAATGTCTGAAATCCTAAATAAATAATTGGATATTTCTTTAAAAATGGGATTTATTAATAATGGGTATTCATATTAATTTCAAAAAAGCCCATCACAAAACGAATACATAAGAAGGCGGCCTTTTTAATGTACTTTGCTGGATTTTATGGTTGTGTGACCCCATGCTTCAGGCCATTTTTAATGTTTCTGAGTTAAAAGTGTTCTTTTGAATGGAAGGTGGTTATTATATTTATTTTATTATGCCGTAAGGCGTTCTTGTAGTGGAGTTGATCCCGTTTATTTTGACAAATGTCAGAAATCAAATGGATGACATTAATCCTTAGAGCGTCATTGAAATCCAACGGAGGAAGTAGATAGTTGATGGTTAGGTGACACGTCCACCACATGCGGTCGTGGTGTCCTTCCCCTACTGTGGCCATGTCACCTGCCATGCATTTCGCGAAGTGTGCGAACGGGTTGAGAGTTCAAGCTCTAGAACTTCATCGATCCGGAAAAACAGCGCATGGTCATGGAATTCATGAGGGAAATGGAGATTCGAGAATGCAGCTCTTCATGCAAAGACGCACTGAGCCGCGAAAATGAAACACGAGAAGCACAAAAACAATACCGGTAAGTAATCCAATCGATTCACGTTCGAATTCCAAGCAGAAATCTCAATGGGTGTTAGCTCTAATTAATGTCCATTTTTCTCAATTAATCCTACAAATTCCAATTTTAACCATTAATCGACAAATCGCATTTGCCTCTCAGACACTGAGCATTATTTGTGAGGGCGTCGTGGTACTCTGGTCCTCAACATGAACTCTTTACTGCAACTACTGGTTTCAAAAATTGATCCAAACCATGGTTCGGACAGCTTTAGCCACGGTTGCCTCACGGGTTACGTGGTTGTAAGGCATTTCGTGCGGCAATTGAATTGGATTGCTGCGTACGTGGGGCCCATGGAATCTCGTGGGAACCGGCTCATCCTGTACAGTTCCTTCAAATTCATTTCATAATCGTCCTACGTTGGTGATTCTATATTTGGGATCTTTTCTTCTCCACCTCAATTGAAGCATACAGACATTATGTAAACGTTTCAAATCTTTCTTCTCAAGGTTGGTTGTATCATAGTTATTTCTATAGTTGAATTGCCATGAAATGTGGAACACGTTTCAAATTTTTCCTTCATCTGTTATTTATTATGAATGGAAGCCCATTCTGAGCTTTTTGAGTGGCAATGAGAACAACCTTCAGGTCATTTTTCTTTTCCCACAGTTTCTATTTATTTGAAGTTTTGTGTTTGTATTTATGATTTCACATTCTTTTTTATAAGGTTTGTGTTTATAGTTGTGATTTTTTCCGTGGATAAGTGCTTTTGATAGGAGGTTTGAACTTGTAGTGCAGTCTACCCCAAATGCATGTACATGCTTGATAGCTGGTGAAGGGATCTTTTCCTTTACATGTTAATGGGTGTCTGCTACGAAAGGCTTTTTTCTGTAAGGGCTTGTGGTGGGGAGTTAATAAATTGAATTGGAAACATTGCCAAATGTAAGCTGCATGTAACTTGTCCTCAATCCTGCAGTTTGATTCAAAACATTCAACTGTAAACATTAATGTAGATTCAAAAATTCCATGACACATATAAAAATATAATTTAGAAGACGGAAGATATAGATACAATGCGTTCTTGTTTCAATCTTCGCAATGACATTGTTAGTATTTAGCTCAAAATCCTCAAATGCACAAATTTACCACCCTCCCTAAGCTAATTATTTTTTGGGGCTTGTTTACTTGAGCAGGTGCAATTGGACTAAATTTTAGAAATATCCTACAACAGATCAAGCCAACTTTATCATAGTTGTTATCAAGTTATGTGGGCGTCATGCATGTTGAATTGAACCATGAGGAATTTGAGCCTATGAAAATCAAGAACCAATTGCAACATTGCATTTTGTATCACCTGAGCCTATCGCTGAAGGAGCTTGATCTATTCAACTTCCTCGTCTAGCATGTCTGCAGTGTTTGTTTGCTACATGTGGTAAACATTGTAGGACCAAAAAAAGGTCAGTGCAACTTGTTGGAATATAAAATCAAGCATTATTAACCAGAGATCCTGAAAACCTCGTTAAGCAAGAGGTCTATTTTATACCACTTGATGACAATAACGTTTCTCATAAGGGACAGTATAACATACAGTGGTATCAGATATCAGAAAACAGAGAAACAATATCCATCCTTTATTGTTAACAGAGAAACAATATCAAGCATTAGTAACTCAGAGAGCCTTTATTGAATATAAATTTCTCAAATCCTATGTCTTAACACATCTTTAAAATATTTGAAAATTATCTACCTTGTCCATGTTTAGCACAAGTTCCTGCAATTTTCTCATTCTTTCACTGTTCTGCATCCTTCGAACCTAAAGTGACATGAATCAAAAATCAAAATATTTAGTATAGCTTTCTGCAAAGCTCTCAGAAATGATTGTTGCTTCGTCCCATGACCCAACTTGAAAGTCCTGGGATATAAGAATGGACTCCACTCCTGTTGCCTAAATTACCATCATCTGAGCTACTCCTACCCAATCTCTTGGCCGAAGATCCCGCAGCATTCTGAGCTTGTCAACAACTTCTGGCATGCTCATATCACCCAGGTGAGATGTAAGCCCTACAAAGAGAATTACCTTGCTTCCTAAAACTCATCTAATTTGTCAACCTACTTGGGAGACCATATCACCAGATGACCTGTATTAAGAGGAAAGGTTGGTCATATTCCTTACTGCCCCTATGAAATATGAAAGAAATAGATTCAGTAGGTGAATAAGGAAACCGAAAAAGACCAAGGTCAGCACAAAGATATAAGACATGTAAAAAAACAAAAAATTGTAAGCCTATTATTTACTAATATTTGCTGCATTGTTATTACATAAGAGATCTTTTACATTTATAGATGTTGGGGCACAACGACATTGCATAATAATCTTCAATTAACTCATTTCTATTTCGAATCTGTCAAAGGTAAACATCACTACTTTTATTTATTAAGTTTTTCCTTTACATGCATTCTTTTCACATACTAGCCCTTATTGAATTCTAACTATCTTTCATATCAGCTTTGTATTATTAACGAACTAACACAAGTTTCTAACTTCATAGATAGAAACTCTAGAATAGAGGATGATCTATGCTTTCCCATGTTCCAAGAGTTTGTTGACTCTTTGAGTTCCAGGAAATGAACTTTTTATGATTTACAAATTCCGTGAGAAGTTAGCCATAAAAAGTTGCACTTCACAGTTTTTTACCTCTCATGTAATAGTAACGGTGAATTAATTATACTTAAGTTAGTCTGCCACAAACTACAAGGTCTCAACGTTTTAGCAACACTCTCCACGGGGTGCCCTATTATGACCATCG
The DNA here is from genome assembly GCA_018340775.1 of Taxus wallichiana var. yunnanensis. NCBI lineage: Eukaryota > Viridiplantae > Streptophyta > Pinopsida > Cupressales > Taxaceae > Taxus > Taxus wallichiana. The sequence goes on along the minus strand of CM031243.1, from coordinate 429,320,689 downwards.
GCCACGTCCTTCAACCTTTCCATCTTTTTCGATTCTTCATTTTTACATTCTGCACTCCATCCCTTTCAGCGTTTCCATCATACACTTTACGTATGATTGCTAGTTTTAGGTATAGTTAACGTTAAAAGGGGTATCTATTGTGTTAAATTTATACGATTCTAATTTTATAATTTTTGGATTATTAAAAGAGAAATTTCTAAAAACTCAATAATCTATAACAATTTAAAGGACCACGAAATGTACAGAGACGAAAGTTGTTGCCAAATAAAATTACAAAAGATACAATCTTCATACATGAAGAAATACTTCAGACATTCTTGTTGAGCTCCTAGCTTATTAAAAATAAGTTTCGCTTAATATCTATACAAGTTGGAAGCTCTTGAGGGCAGAAATATGGTTCGCATTGCACCACCCACAGAGCATCAATTAAAAAATTCGTAGGTGGATTAAATTTGCACAATATGCATTGACTATGTTTGGAAACATCTTTTTGTATATCTATAAATATAGATTAAATGCAAGAAAAAGGTAATTAATTTCTTGTCTAAAATTTGTGCATTTGTGACAATGTCTCTTATAGTATTCGAATTTGGTTGTGATTTAGCATATCTAAGAAAATTGAAGGTAAATGAGAAGTAAAATAATTTAGATGTTACTGATTAAAATGTTGTTGGAGGCAGAGTAGAATGTGGTTGTCCTACGGTGTGTGAAATAGAAGAAACCACCAATAAAATACAACTGCGATGGAATATCTTAGAGTAAGAATATTTTTATTTCTTATAAAACCATACAGTTCAAAAAATAAAACAAAAGAAAATTTTGATTTTTCTAAGACAAACACTATGCTTTTGGGAGAAAAGTGAACCGTTGTTATTAGAGTATTAAAGGAAAATATGTTTTTAATTGTGTTGTTTTTTTAAAAACACATATATTATATAAGAAGCATGTGTATTGTTAAGAGACAATGTTGGTGGTTTTTTGTAAGGGATCATTGAACATATAAAAATATCATTATTGAATTTTATATAAAGATTGAAAAATAATGAAGTTTTTTTAATGATAAATGCTATTGTGTAGTTTATTATTTGTCGAATGGTCTTTTTGTTAAGTATATTTCTTATTAATTGTAAATTTGATGAAAACAATTTCTAACAAAATTATAAGATAAAAATATATTACTTGTCAATTTTTTATGAGAAGTAGAATAAAAGAATGAAGCCCTACCGATTATAGAGAGATATCTCAATATAAAATATAAATTAATTAATCCTTAGTTATTCATAAAAAGATTCATCTTTCTTGACCCGAGACTTTCTACTAGCAACATATATCTTGTTAGGGATTAGCTGGGAACAACTTCGACCTTGACCCATGTTTCACATGCTTTGAGAAAGGAATTATTTTTCATTTTGAAAAAGAGAAAATGTGTTGTTCTTTATCATATTGTTGTGGCTTGAAATCTTATGGATTTTAATAAAATGATGTGTATTTCTTGGAGATCCTTAACAAACACTCATAAATAGCTTCCCACGCTAGCAGCAGGAAGAAAAGACAAAATATTTCAGAAAATTTTGAAAAACATCATTTTAAATAAAATCGAGTAGCTTCATGTGTTTGAAGTATACGCAGGATGGTGGTGGGGACATTGTAGTTGAAATTGTGAGGTCGGAGAGTCAAATCCCAGCAATGTTAATGATAAAATTTTTCACTTTGACAACTGTCGACGAGAAATAGTCAAAAGCATTTGCGTGTCTTATTTACGCTCAAGTGTATTTCTTATGTATTTTTATAGTTTCATGTCCAAGAACAAAACGTGGAACTTTATATTTCTCATCTCCAGACCCTTTTGGATCACTACAACAATGTTCCCTACAATGTCTCTCAGGTTTCACCCACTACTTCCTGTCAGATCCATACACTAAGAGGAAGACACTATCGTCACATCTAATCTTACACTTATTTCGATGTGGCCCATCATCTTGGTACCTCTCTTGACCTCATCTTTCGCTTCGGTAATGGGGCTAATTTCCTCCACAATATCATATTTAAACTTACTTATTTGCAATCAACAATGTCACTTAATTGTTGGCTTTTTTCAACCTCATCACCCCAATGCCTAGAAAATCAATATGAAGAAAATGCTAAAGAAACTGAATCCATATATGCCCTTCACCTTCTATTATCTTTTTATTGTTTCTTTACATTGTGGTTTTTTAATGCCCACATTTTAAACACAAAAATACCATAGTAAAATTATCGAAATAAATTTATTTTTGCTTTAATTACATGCTACATGTAGTGCCCACTCCTATTTGAAAATATTTCATTTTGATGTTGTTACTATTGATTTGATAGTTAGAGATTTTAATATTATATTTTGATCAGTAGATGATGGACTATGTAGATATTTGGAATATTGACATTATGTGATTTGCATTTTTATGATGATACACTAGATGATGATAGTAGACGGTTTGATGTATTTTGATTTGCATTATTTGGATGTTATACTGACACGTATGCTCTGGATGTTTTGAGTATAATTATAATCTCATGGATGTTTGGATTAGATTTTTGATATGTTGATAGATGATAGAATTACTTAGTTCGAATGATGATTATTGATTTTATATGTATATTATCTCGATGTTGTTAATACGGATGAAAGGAAGAGAGGTATTTTGTTGTGTTGCAAGACATTTTATCACATTCATCGAAAGGGGATAGGAGACCAACCATGGAAGGATGTCGGGTCTTATGCAACACGGCCAAAATTTTGACAGCTTATCTAATGTTATATTGTGGTGTTTTTGCATGCCTAGTTAGGAGTTTTCCCATGAAGGTGACCTCTCATGTCTTGCATTGTGGTGAAATTTCTTCCTTTTCTTTTTATTTATGTGTTCTTTATTTTGTGTTATATGTATTTAATTTTGAAAATTTTGTCACCTTATTAACATTTATAATTGTGTCTTAATTAAGTTAATCCTTCTTATCAAATACTAAAATTGGGGTGTGACAAATAGATAATTATGAGGTTAGGTGGTCCTTGTCGTAAGTGATATTTTGGGTTGTTTGTGTGTGAGTTACTCCACACCAACTTCAAAATTCGGAATTTGACTTGGGAGGCCTTTTTGGAGGCTTGCGAGACAAGCTAAGCTTGTCCCATGCATCTTAAATTTACCCAACAACCCTACCTATGGGTTGGGGTGTTTATTTTTGACTTATTTATCATTTTTGGAGTGTAAAAGAGTAAAAATAATTGCACTTACTTCTTACATCAATTTATTTTGTCCTTAGAAGGCATGGTGTGCAACTTTGAGTGCCATGTGGGTTTTTCATAGTCCTTACATGCTTATTATCTTCTTGGGAATGGTGTGTTGACTTGAGTGTGGGAATGGAGGAATGATGAAGTAGCATCCTAAATGGAGCCACCTCATCATCCTCACATTCCATTTTGATTTATTGATGGATTTATATGGAATGGGGGTTACTTGTTCTTTTCTTCCTTTGTCATTTTTTAAATTGGGAGCTTGATGGAGTGGATTTTGGGGAATTGCTTGGCTTGGAGGTATCAAAGACTTGTGAAGTGAAGTTTTCTTTGAGCTTGATGGATAGGTAGGCTCTCCTCTTTTTTTGTATTGTTTATTATGTTTGTTGATGTGGAAATATTGTTCTTGTTAAGTTTGTTTGAGTTTTGTGAATGTTATTTTGTGTGGTTGGGTAGTATACCTTAAAATGGGTGTGGGAGATGTACTCATGGGAACATGGGGAGTGAAAAGGAAATCATGGTTATATAGCTGCATACTTGTAAGGGAGAGATAAGGATATTGTGTTATTTTATTTGTGCACTTTAAGGCTTATGGTGAAACTCCAACCTCACTTGGGAGGAAAAATGAGGTCATTTTCCATAGTCCTTTCTCCATTTGGTTTCGTTTCACACCTTCTTGTTGTTTGAGAAAGTTGAAAACTTGTTGAGTATGTTATTTTGTTGTGTTGAATATTTTGAAATGTATGTTGTTGTGGAAGCCTTGTTTGTTGTAAAGTTGTCCAAAGTTTCTTAAGATCCCTCATGGTTCCTTGGTTAGGGCTTGAAGGACATTAACGGGATGGCATATCCTCTGAATGGGTTAACGGTTTTGCAGAGAGTGTTGTCTACTCCTCCTTCCTTTGTTTTGTGATACTTATTTTCAAAGATTGGAGTGAGTGTAGTGCCCACTTCCCTTTGAAACCTTTTGATACTAATCATGATACTACTGATTTTATTATGGACATGATTATGGACCTTATTATAGTATGATGTTAGATGTTAGATGATGGATTATTGTTGACTTGATTAAATTATGATGCATGATGATTATTAGAGAAATTTTATATGTTGATGATGATATATTGAATGACATGGTCATATTATGGATATTGTTCGAGACTTGTGATATTTGGATATTTTGAGTAGACCTAGAAATGGAAATTATTGGATGATGATATAGTTGTTAATAAAACTATAAATGATATTGTTTGATTACTTTGATGTTGTTGTGATTCATATATCTAAATGATTTTGGGAATTTTATATATATATATAGATATTATTTTTGGATGTTCGATATGGCCACAAGGCCGAAGTAGGTATTTATGTTTTAGAGGTTAAAATATCACAACAAACATCATGGGGATTGAGACCAACCACATTGGAATTCTCGATGAATTCAACAAGGTCACCATGGCAACTAGTATTTATTTGTGTGTGTTTGTGTGTGTTAGGGATTCCCCTTGGGGGATCACCTTTAATTATGACCAAGGGGTTTTATGTATTTCTTTTATTTTGGTCACTTTGTTTATGTTTGCATGTATTTATTTTGTGGTGCCTTTTCCCCTCTCATTAATTATTAAATGGTAACGTAAATATTGTGAGTAATCATATTGTTAAAATAAATAAATCCAATATGTCATAAGAAGGTAATTAATGAGAGTTTTTGGCCATGGTTTAAAGTGTTATAAGTGATGTGTAAGTAATGTGTAACAGATATGTGAGTGATGTGTGAATTGACTTTTGAGTGTGAAACACTCCACTTTCTTGGAAATTGAATTTGTCCTTGGAGGCTGATTTTGGAGGCTTTTGGGACAAGTTAAACTTGTCCCATACCTCTTAAATTTAATTACCAACCATACCTACTATTAGAGAGTTGAGATTATACTTGTATACTACTTTTGAGAAGGCAAATTATAGGTTTTAATTGCACTTTTCTTACATGATTTAATTTTAGTCCTTTGGGGTGTGGGTTGGATTTCAAAGTGTGTAAGTAAACTGTCATTTTATTCACCCACCTATTTATTATGCTTTGGAGAATGATATTGACTTTTGGGGGTTGGGGTTGAAGATGTCCGATATGGCATCCTACGTGGATATGTCTCATCCTCTTCCATTCCCTCTTCTATAAAATTTGAATGGCTTGCCTTGTGTTGGGGTTGTTTCTTTTTTTGAGACCTGATTCTTGGGTGAATTCTTTTGTTGTTTGAAGCTCTTGCTTTGAAGAAGATTTTGGAGGATTTTTGCATGCTTGTGCTTGGATGTTTTGGATTGCTTGTATTGGGATAAAGTTTGCTGGTTGGAACTCTAACAACTCCATCATGGAGAGGTAGGAACTTGGCTCTTGAAATTATCTTTTTTTAATAAAAATGACAATGTTAATGTGTGAATGTTTTGGCATGGTTGTGGACTATTGGGTAGATGGCCTAGGAATGGTATAGGAGAAGACTATGGGGTTATCTGGTGGGAGGCATAAGTGTGTTTTAGGGAAGTATAAGGGTGGAGGGAGGTGGGATTTGGGTTCCACCTTTCAAAGAAATAGATTGCATGTCTTTACTCATTATGGGGTCCCATAAGAGGTTGGGGAGGTATAAGGAACTGTGAGGAATAAGGGGGTACATTGGGGAGGCATAAGGGCATGTTAGGGATTTGTTCCGAGGTGGTGATACCCATTTCCCTTTGTGAGGCATAAGAAACATCCCCATAGTTTCTTGCTCCTTTGGATTTCTTGGTGAAGCTTTAGTATTGATTGTTGTGTTTTAATGTAGTTGGAAAACTACATTTTGTTGTGGACTGTATTTCATTATGAAAATGCTGCTTGTGTGTTTATGGAAGCCTGTTGTTGCCATGAGTTAGATCACATATTTTATTACGTTGCGGTTGGGGCTCGGGGCCCAATGGAGAAGGATGGATTCTCCTCTTCATTGGATGTCTTGGTTGGGTGGAGAGCATTGCCTTTCCCCTAATATTGTTGTGATCAAATTGGAAGATCGAAAAATATGGATGTTGTTGTTCTAGATATGAGATGAAGACAACGGTTTGATAGTCCCTTGTGAAATGAAATGTTATTGCAGCCCCTTTCCCACTTGAAGTGGATGATCTCGTGTATTCATTATAATGGAAAAATACTTTGTATTGACAATGAAAGTTGAAATTTGAAATGTAAAAGAGTTATACTACGTATTCGTTTTCGAAAGAATGTGAAAGAATGATTTGTATTTTGTATATTGTATTTTTAAATCGAATCAAAAGGAGGTTGTAAGAGTTTCATTTGAATTAAATAAAGTGGTTGTGTCTTTTCCATACGATATTATTGCATTGTATATATGTGTTTAGCATGCACTATGAAAACCCTGTTTGGAAAGTGGAAAAGTGAAACACGTGAGAAGAAAATGTATTATTTTTCCCTATATATAATATATGATTTTGGAAATAATAAAAGAAGGAAGTTATAAATTTGTCTTTTGGAATAAATACAGATTGCATAACCTTCCTCAAATTGTATCATTGTATTGGATTTAATCATCTAGATGTGAGTTGTAATCTCTGTTTGAAAGGAAGATTTTTTTATAAAGGAAGTGCAAAACTCTTTCTTTTGAAATATGTGAAAATTAGAATTCAGAGATGTAAGTAGTTTTGAAATAGTGGAGTTGGATCAACTAAATGTGCTAGATTAGGATTGGAACACATTTTAATATTTGGAAGAAGAAAATGACAAATATACCTTTTAAAATTTGATCTCTATCTTGCATTTTCAAATTGACAATTATTTAATCCCAAATGCACAGACTGAATCTGTAACAAAGAAATAACAAATGAAATATTAATTTGGGCATAATAAGATCTATTTGAATTCATCTAAACATTAACACTTAAGGAATATCTTAGAAAACTTAGCAAAATCGGGCTCAAACCGTTTTGCAGTTGTTTTACTGTCAAGAAATGTAAGTGTTCAAATTGCAAATCAATTAGAAAAATTGAATCTTGAAATATTTCATAAATCCACCTAAGAAAAATTATCCATGTCTATTTGACATGGTGAGAGAGGGATAAGAAAAAATTAAACAAATTTAATAAGTTCTTTTTTACCAGTTTGCACTATAAAATCCTATAAAACATTTTCACAAAATTAACCCCTAAACTTTATCAAAATAAAAAATTAATGATATTTGAGTAAAGAGGATGTCGAGAGCTTGAGAAAGTCCTCATTTTCCCAAAAATGAGCTCTCTATCAAATTTAATGGCCTTCTAAAGTTTTTCTTCCTTGGCGTAAAAAAATGTTTGGGAAAATTTCCTTGACGGGCCCGCGGGCCCAAATTTTTCCTTTAGCATTTAGGAAAAATTTCACAATTTTTTCTAATTTTCCCCTCTCTCCGACATGCAACCAATACTCAAGGCTAATTTGGGAAATTTTCCAAATTTTCTCCGTGTGTAACAACGAGGTGTCACAAGGTGGAGGGATCGGATATCTTTTTAACTTAGTGCTTTTAAAAATTTGGGAAAATTTTCCAAATTTTTCTCCGCCATCGGGAGCCACCACGTGGTAGCCCATAGCCAATTAGGTGATGCCACGTGATATCACAAGGCATATGGGCGGAGGAGTGAGTCCCTCAAAATTTTCTATTTTACATTTTAGAAAATTTTGGAAAAAATTTTTCTCCCCACACAGAAATTATCCTTGTTGCCGACGCAAACCTTGGGGACTACGAACCCAATTAGGAGCCACCACGTGGTATCGGAAGGAATGTTTTAAGTGTGAGAAAAATTAATTCAACCTTTAATCATGTTAGAGGCATGGGTGAAGGAGCTACCCTCCGAACCTAATTAAACCTTCTAACCCTACATTTTGGACCTTATGACCTCTAATATTTGTTAATAAAATAAAAGTATGTTCTAGTGGATTAGAATTGTTCTAGAACCTGTTAGTGACACTGTTGTCTTTTAACCCAGATGTAGATCCTTTTAATAAAAAAATTTATTCCATAAATTCCTAACTAATCCTAGGTTATTCTTGGGTCTCAAGTGGGTTGTTTTAGCGTGTGTTACACTTGGTATCAAATTGATGGTTCAAAATCTTGGGATATTGGGCACACTAGAAAACTTGAGACATGAACCTTAAACCTAGCACACTTTAAAATCTAGGAAATAACTTAGTTTAGAAATTACATATTTTAGTGAAAATCGAAACTGAATGAAACTTAGAAGGATGAACTAACTCTCACCTCGGTCCGTGCATGAGGTGAGGATATTCAGATGGGATGAGGATATTTTCACGTAGAGATAGCCTTACCAAAACCAAATCATGTTGTAGCATCCATCCTACCCCATATTTTGTACACTCTTTAGGATTTTAATGCCGCTTTACGCGGAGGATCGATGAAGAGGACATGTAGCCAGACATGATAGAGTCCCTTCCATCGAGGGTCATGTATCTCCTTAACCCAGCCGAGGAGCATGGAGGTGATAACTCCCATGCAGAGTTAGTCGAGCTGAGTCACCACAAAGGGAACAGGGTGACCAAGTTTTAGTACATAGCGAGAGGTATCAAAGCCCTTAGATTAGGGATGAGCATGCAGAGAGACCTAGAGGTTGTTAGACCACATTGCAGATCGCATCGAGAGATCCTAAATCTTTGACCATCACATTATTCTGGTGACATTGGTGGATTTTAGGTAGAGGTTCTGGTTGGTGAGCTTGAGTGGATGCTTCAAGCTCTTTCCTTATTTTAGCAACATGAATGCTCGTGTTCCGATCCATCTACCGAAGGATGGAGCTAGTGTCTTGTGCGAGGCAGAGGAGCAGTAAGATCCATGTTGATTTTGAGATAGTTACTGGGAGATCTTTGTGGAGTGTTTCAGCACTAGATATTTGTCACAAAGGTTTATACAATAGTGGATAGATGAGCTCCATGACCTCCGACAGGCATCTATTACAGTGGTTGAGTATGAGAGTAGATTTTGGACCTACTCTAGTATGTTGCTTACATGCAAGATGAGTAGGTGCAGCTCCACAAGTTCATCGGGGCTTGAATTTAGACATTGGAGGTACATTACAGATCCATTGTCCATAGAAATTAGCCGACACCGTTGAGAAGGCCTATTAATAGAGGAGACTCGGGGAAAGACTCAATAGGCTAGAGACCGATTCGGAGTTACATAAAGTAGATGTAGGAAAACAAATTGAGGGGGTTAGTACCTCTTCCTCGTGGTGGACAGGGTTCAACACATTCATCTTTAGACCTCGATAGTAGTAGCAGTCCCTCCCACCTTATAGACCTCCACATAGATTTGATGCACAAAGAGGTCAAGGCATGAGACCTCCTCCTGGGGTCCCATCAAGACACAGGTGCCCAGAGAGCTTGCCAATAGAGACTTCAGCAGACTCACGGTTGGATCATAAGGATCCACACCATAGACCTTCGAGTATCGGCGGACACGCTACAGAGGGGAAAGGATCAGGTGGTTGTTTTGGTTGTGGTGTTACTTGACATTTTTTGAGAGAATGCCCACAAAACCCTAATAACAAGGGTAAGACATACATCTCAGAGGCTACTATTGGTGATATGTGACATAGTCATAGGAGGTATGTAGTGGTTAAGAACTACCGCCAGTAGAGCATCGAGTACAATTATTGAGACTTCATGTAACATTAGTGGTATTCCTACCTCCATTGTAGTTTATTCTTTTCTTCGATTATTTTATTTCACCATCTTTAGTAGAGTGATGTAAGCTAGTGGAAGTTAGGAAAGGTCATAATTGGGATGTTGAGATGGCTTCTAGAGCCAAGATCTCTATAAAATCCTTAGTTAAGGAGTGTGTGGTGGATTTGGGACCTTTCACCACTACCTCGGATCTCCGTATCCTTCCTTTGGGATCTTATGGAGTCATCCTGGGTATGGATTGGTTATTTGCACACAAGGATAGGATGGATTGTTACCACAAGATCATATCTTGTGCAGATGATTTAGGAGTTGAGTCAGTGATTTGAGGGGTCAAGAGACCCATTTCTATTGGCACCATCTCTACTATGCAGCTTAAGTGGTGTGTGTGACGGGGTTATCAATTGTATGCTTTACAAAGTGAGTAATGATCATATGATGGGTGTAGTGGACCATCGCTAGATGATCACCCCATTTTGAGAGAGTTTGTATATGTCTTTCTTTGGGAGCTACCGGGTTACCACCCCATGTGAGATTGAAATTCACATATATCTGGTTCCTGGAATAGATCCTATCTCACGGGCACCTTATCGATGACCACCATAGAGATCTATGAGCTCAAGTTGTAGTTTGAGGGCATTTTGGAAAAATGCCTTATCCATCCCACCGTATCCCCTTGGGGTGCACCAGTGATCTTTTTTGAAGAAGAAGGATGGATCCTTATGATTGTGTATTGATTATCACAGCTAATAAGGTAACGATAAATAATTTTTATCTCCTTCCATGCATCAATGATCTATTTGATCAGATGAAAGGAGCCACAACTTTCTCTAAGATATACCTTAAGTCAAAGTTAACATCAGCTAAGAATTTCAGAGTCGGACATTCATAAGACTACTTTCCATATGAGATATGGCCACTGTGAGCTTACAAAGTGGTGCATTTTGTTTCACTAATGCCCCCGCATTATTTATGAGTTTGATGAATGGGGTATTTAGGACCTTCTTAGATAGCTTCATGCTCATCTTCCTTGATGACATTGTGATTTACTCACATACGCATGGGGAGCACGAGGGGCACCTTATCTAGGTTCTTCGGTGTTTGTGGGAGTAGAAGCTTTACGGGAACTTGGAGAAGTGTGCATTCTTTCAAACATAAGGTGCAAAGATTTGGGTCATATCATTTCTCTGGGGAAGGTATTGTTGTCGATCCTTCCAAGATTAGAGCTATTTTTATTGGCCAAACACCACTACTATGACTGTGGCAGATTTATGGGATTAACAGGTTACTACCAAATATTTTTTAGGACTTCTCTCGGATTGTTCACTCCATCACTTCCCTTTAGAGGAAAGAGAAGAAGTTTGTTTGGTCAAAAAGTGCGAAAGCAGTGCCTTCAAGTAAATCGAAGGAATGTCTCACTACAACACCTATTCTTACAATACCAGATCCATAGGGTGATTTATTTGTTTGCATGGATGCTTCTTTAACAGAGCTTGGAGGTGTGTTGATGCAGGAGGGTAGAGTGGTGGTTTTGAATCTCACAAAATAAAATATTACAAGATTAATTATGTGACTCATGATCTTGATCTTGTGGCAGCTTTGCATGCTTTGGTTAGATGGAGGCACTTTCTACTTGGTCAAAGGTTCACACTCATGATAGATCACCTAAGGTTCTCAACGCTCATCGGTGGCATTGGATGGAGTTGCTTTGTGAGTATGATATGGAGATAAAACATGTGAAAGGAAAGGATAATGTGGTGGTAGGTGCTCTTAGTAGACAAAGACATGTGGCTATGGACACCTCAATGAAAATGGATTTACTGAGCAGATTCTTCAGCAAATTTCTCTTGACAGCTTCTACATTATAGTTCAAGCAAAGATTGAGTCTCGAGATACCCCTCAAGGGAAAGTTTGATGGTTTTTCTTTAGAGGCAGATGGTCTTCTCGAGCACAAAGGGTGGATTTATGTTCCTAGGTTTGAGGTAGGACATCTTGGCAGAGGTACATCATTCACCCTATTCATCCCACCCTAGGGTGAAGAAGATTAACACCACCTTGAGATAGTTGTATCATTCAAGAGGACTTCATGAGACATGGCTTAGTTCATGTCACAATGTTTAGAGTTCCAAAAAGTAAAGGCCAAGAGCATTAGTATCCAACTGGCCTTATCTTTCCTCATGCTATACTTGAGTGGAAATGAGACACCATTTCCATGGACTTCATTGTTGGGCTACCGATGTCGAGATATCACCATGACACCATCATGGTCATGGTTGAAAAATGGATAAAATTTGATCACTTTTTCCGGTGAAGACCACTTATAAAGCTAGTGTAGTGGCATGGGTATATTTGGATGAGATTGTCAGGTTGCATGGGATTCTACCAAAGATCATTAGTGACCATGATCCTTTGTACACTTCCCATTTTTGGACTACCATGCAAAGATGCCCTCGGGAAAAGAGAAACTTCATTACATCATATCATCCCGAGACAAATGGATAGATCGAGCAGTGAATCAAATGTTAGAGGAGATGGCAGGATGTATGTGATGGATCAATAGTATAACTAGGAGGAGTACCTATACTTGGTGGATTTTGCCTACGATAATAGTTTTTAGAGTTCTATAGGCATTTCTCCTTTTCAGGATTTGTATCATAGAAAGTGCAAGACTCCTCTTAGTTGGGATAGGGTGGAGGATAGGGTTTCTCTTGGACCGGCTTTGTTGCAGGACATGGAGTAGGAGATGGTTTTGATTAGATAGAGACTCGAAGGAGGCATAGCACGGGCGAGAAGAATTATGTAGATCAACATATGATCAACTCGTAGTTTTGATGTGGGCATGAAGGTGTTCCTTCGTGTCGTGCCACATAAGAGCCCTATCCATTATGGAAAAGGTTCTAAGTTAGCTCCTAGATTCATGGGTCCTTTTGATATCTTGGAGCCTATCGCCATTGGCATACCATATAGCATTTCCACCTAGCTTTTCTCACATACATGATGTGTTTCATGCTTTATTTCTTAGGAAATATGTTGCAGATTCTTCTCATGTGTTAGATTAGACATCAATGCAGGTGTAAGATCGAGGCAAGTGATGGTAGAGTCCATTTGCATCCTAGATTGTATGACCCTAGGCCTTTGAGGCAGAGAGGTTAATCAGGTCTAGGTGTAGTTGGACAGATATGATGAGACTACAACTACATGGGAGGATGCTACCTTGCTACGAGTTCAGTTTCCACATTTGTTCTAGTGACTTCAAGGAGAAAGTCAAGTCTAAGGGGAGGGGGATGTAGTTCACACTTCCCTTTGACACCTTTTTGATACTAATCATGATACTGCTAATTTTATTATGGACATGATTATGGACCTTATTATAGTATGATGTTAGATGTTAGATCATGGATTATTGTTGAATTGATTCAGTTATGATGCATGATGATTATTACGTACATTTTATATGTTGATGATGATATAATGTTTGACATGGTCATATTATGGATGTTGTTTGACTTGTGATATTTGGATATTGTAAGTAGACCTAGAAATGTAAATTATTGGATGATGATATAGTTGTTGATAAAACTATAAATGATATTGTTAGATTGCTTTGATGTTCTTTGTGATTCATATATCTAAATGATTTTGGGAATTATATTTATATTATTTTAGATTTTTTTGATATGGCCACGAGGCCGAAGAAGGTATTTGTGTTTCAAGGTTAAAATATCACAACAAACATCATGGGATTAGATACCAACCACATTGGAATTCTCAATTAATTAAACAAGGTCACCATGGCAACTAGTATTTACTTTTGCGTGTTTGTGTGTCTTAGGGATTCCCATTAGGGGATCACCTTTAATTGTGACCAAGGGATTTTATGTATTTATTTTATCTTGGTCCCTTTGGTTATGTTTGCATGTGTTTATTTTGTGGTGCCTTTACCCCTTTCATTAATTATTAAATAGTGTCTAATATTGTGAGTAATCATATAGTTAAAATAAATAAATCAAATAGGTCATAAAAGGTAATTAATGAGAGTTTTGGCCATGATTTAAAGTTTTATAAGTGATGTGTAATTAATGTGTAAGATATACGTAAATGATGTGTGAATTGACTTTTGAGTGTGAAACACTCCAATTTCTTGGAAATTCGAATATGTCCTTGGAGGCTGATTTTGAGACTTGTGGGACAAGTTAAACTTGTCCAAGACCTCTTAAATTTAATTACCAACCATACCTACCATTGGAGAGTTGATATTAGACTTGTATACTATTTTTTGAAAAGGCAAATTCTAGGTTTTAATTGCACTTTTCTTGCATGATTTAATTTTAGTCCTTTGGGGTGTGGGTTGGATTCGGTGTGTAAGTAAACTATCATTTTATTCACCCACCTATTTATTATGCTTTGGAGAATGATGTTGACTTTTGGGGTTGGGGTTTAAGATGTGTGATATGGAATCCTACATGGATCTGTCTCATCCTTTTCACTTCCCTCTTCTATAAAATTTGAATGGCTTTCCTTGTTTTGGGGTTGCTTAATTTTTGGAGACTTGATTCTTAGGTGAATTAGTTTGTTGTTTGGAGCTCTTTCTTTGAAGAATATTTTGGAACATTGTTGCATACTTGTGCTTAGCTATTTTGGATTGCTTTATTGGGATAAAGCTTGATTTTTGGAACTCGAACAACTCCATCATGGTGAGGTAGGAGCTTTGCTCTTGAAATGTTTTTTTAATTAATATAAATGTAAATGTTAATGTGTGAATGTTTTGGCATGTTTGTGGAATGTTGGGTAGATGGCCTACGAATAGTGTAGGAAAATACTGTGGGGTTATTTTGTGGGAGGAACAAGTGTTTTTTAGGGAGGTATAAGGGTGGAGGGAGTTGGGATTTGGGTACCACGTTGCAAAAAAATAGCTTGCGTTTATTTACTAGTTATGGGGTGCCATAAGAGGTTGGGGAGGTATAAGGAAATGTGAGGAATAAGAGGTACTTTCGAGAGGCATAATGGCATGACAGGGATTTGAAATGATATGTATATTGGTGGTTTGTTCTCAGGCGGTGATACCCATTTCCCTTTGGGAGGCATAAGCAACATCCCCCATAGTTTCTTGCTCCTTTGGCTTGCTTGGTGAAGCCTTCGTATTTTTTGTCATGTTTTAATGTAGTTGTAAAACTACATTCTATTTTGGGTTGTGTTTCATTGTGAAAATGTTGCTTGTGTGTTTGTGGAAGCCTATTGTTGTCATGAGATGGATCACATATTTTATTGCATTGTGGTTGGGGCTTGGGGGCCAATGGAGAAGGATGGATTATCCTCTTCATTAGATGTCTTGGCTGGGTGGAGAGTGTTTCCTTTCCCCTACTCTTGTTGTGATCAAATAGGAAGAATGAGAAATCTGCATGTTGTTGTTCTGGAGCTGAGATAAAGACAGTTTGACAGTCCCTTGTGAAATGAAATCTTATTGTAGCCCCTTTCCCACTTGAAGTGGATGATCTATGTATTCATTATAATGGAAATATACTTTGTATTGACAATGAAATTGGAAATTTGAAATGTAAAAGAGTTATACTTTGTATTCTATTTTGGAAAGAATGTGAAAGAATGATACGTGTTTTGTATGTTATATTTTGAAATCGAATGGAAAGGAGGTTGTAAGAGTTTAATTTGAATTAACTGAAGTGGTTTTGTCTTTTCCATATGATATTATTCCATTGTAAATATGTGTTTAGCATGCACTATGAAACCCCTGTTTGGAAAGTGGAAAAGTGAAACATGTGAGAAGAAAATGTATTATTCTTCCCCGTATATAATATATGATTTTGGAAAGAATAAAAGAAGGAAGTTATAAATTTTTCTTTTGGAATAAATATAGGATTGCATAACCTTCCTCCACTTGTATCATTGTATTGGAATATATCATCTAGATGTGAGTTGTAATCTCTATTTGAAAGGAAGATTTGCATATAAAGGAAGTGCAAAACTCTTTCTTTTGAAATATGTGAAAACTTGAAATCAGAGATGTACTGTAGTTTTTAAATAGTGGTGTTCAATCAACTAAATGTGTTATATTAGGATTGGAACACATTTTAATACTTGGAAGAAGAAAATGGCAAATAGACCTTTTAAAATTTGATCTATGTCTTGCATTTTCAAATTGACAATTATCTAATCCCAAATGCACAAACCAAACTCGTAACAAAGAAATAACAAATGAAATATTAATTTGGGCATAATAAGATCTAGTGAATTCATTTAGACATTAACTGTTAACACTTAAGGAATATCTTAGAAAACTTAGCAAAATCGGGCTCAGAACATTTTGCAATCATTTTACTATCAAGAAATGTAAGTTTTCAAATTGAAAATCAGTAAAAAAAAATGAATCTTGAAATATTTCATAAATCCACCTAAGAACATTTCTCCATGTCTATTTGACATGGTGAGAGAGGGACAAAAAAATTGAACAAATTTAATAAGTTCATTTTTACTAGTTTGCATTGTAAAATCCTACAAAATGTTTTCACAAAATTAACCCCCTAAACTTTATCGATCCTTTTAATCAAGAAAAATTTATTCCATAATTTCCTAACTAATCCTAGGCTGTTTTGTGATCTCAAGTGGGTTGTTTTAGTGGGTGTTACATTGAGCTTGTTCGAAACTACTTTCGGGAAGAAGACATGCAAATTGGAGTCTTGTATTTTGCCTTTTTGAAGCCCTTTATGTTAAGTATTCATTTTTATTCCCACTTTGATTGGATGACTGTAAATTTGTATTATTTAAACAATGTTGTTCAAGTAGTTGGAAATCCCTATATATTGTAAACTCTTCTAAGAGTGTTTGTATGAGAAATGTGTATTTTAAAATGTGTTAGTTTGTGAAAAGAAATTACCAATTTTTACATTGTTTTTCTGAAATGGAAAGTTTGAAATGAGTGGAAATGGCTATGTATTTTATTTATAGAAGTTTGTTTCTTTTTCCCTAAAATTGATATTCTCCATTTTACAAACCTTAAGGATCTTGTGAGATTTCTCATGTTGTTGGAAATATATTATTACTCCTTATTGAAAATAAAGTGTTTTGGAAAGTAGGAAAGTTTTTCTACTTTCACTATTAAGTTGTTGGAAAGAATGTAGTAGATTAGAAATCTTGAATGAAGGAAATCCTTCCCTTTGCAAACTAGTAGGTTGAATGAGAATTTTCAATAGTTTGTTCAATTTCACTATTACTTGAGTAGGTAGAAAAAAAGAGAAACTAATTTATTATAAATGTTTTAACTTGCTCTTCCCCACACTATATAGTTGTTGGTCATTTATAAAAAAATGAGGATCTAGTTACATACTAGATTATAGTATATTTAATTTATAACTTTATTACAATATATATAGATATATATATATATATATATATATATATATATATCGAATATAATATGATTTAGTATTTGTTGGTAATAAGAATTATTAGTAACAATTTTTATGTATATATATATGTGTGTGTGTGTGTGTGTGTATGTATATATATATATATATATATATATATATATATATATATATATATATATATGTATGTGTGTGTGTGTGTGTGTGTGTGTGTGTGTGTGTGTGTGTGTGTGTGTGTGTGTGTGTGTGTGTGTGTGTGTGTGTGTGTGTGTGTGTGTGTGTGTATGTATGTATATATATGTATGTATGTGTGTGTGTGTGTATATATATATATATATATATATATATATATATATATATATATATACATATGTATGTATGTGTGTGTGTGTACATATATATATACATATATTATATATATATATATATATATATATATATATATGTATGTATGTATATGTGTATATATATATATATATATATATATATATATATCATAAACAATATTTATTAATGAAACTTTATTTAATTTTAAAAACTCGTATATAAAATAAACCTTATAAAAAGGATTTTTTTGAAGCCAATGCGGCCACGACCGCTTAGTTATAAATGGGGAGAGTCTCCAACCCCAACCCCCACTCAAAGTGTTAAATGGGATGGGGGTGGGGTTGTCGACCCTCCCCCATTTGTGTTTTACATGTGGGCAGTGGGGGGGGTGAAGCCCCAACAAAAATTAATTTTTTTAATAACCGATGCTATCTTCTTATTATAGTTAGGCATAATTTATTACGCATTTTAGCACAGTTTGCTTTTTTAAACTACAGCCAACATGGTAGTTTATATATATATATATATATATATATATTCACAATTATATATTTATAAATAAGAAATATATATACATATACACACTCATATATTTTTGTATATACACTTAAGTCATTTGCAAAAATACATAATTTTAAATAGATCTACAAAGGGGTAAAATACCCAAATGCCCAAGAAGGGCAATTACATTGAAATAGATTAACAACAAATATAAAATTTCAATCAAACCCTAGGATAGGGTGGATTACAAATAGAAAACAAAAAAATAAAAATCAATGAACTTGGGGTTGTGTGTATCCATCCCAAGCTCCATCTCCTCTCCAATGGCTTTGTCTCCTTTCCTTAAACCTACAAAACAAAATGAGGAAATGAGTAAAGTGAATGAATAAAAGAATCCATAGAGATGTTTGGGGTTATTTTGATTCCTTAGATATAATGGCTTAGATTTAAGTCATCTTATGGCTAAGAATGTTTCCTACACAATTTAGGTGAGGGACAGGTGAAAATATTTTAATGAAATGTATAGGTGAAATTTGAATGGGGTCACTTGAGTTGTGTAGAGATTAAATTTAATTTTATTTTATTTTAATTAAATGGTGATTGTTTACAAAAGGCTCTAAACCCTTGTAATTAGTCAATTCAAAATTACCCCCTTTATAACTAAGAAATATTTATTATTATAGGTATTTGATTTAATTTTTTAATTAATGAGAGGGTGAATAGACTTAGCCCTAAAATAAATTATTAAATGACAATAGGACACTGTGGCTAAATTAAATAAGGATTATAGAAATGGAAAATTTTAAACCAAGCTGGAAATAGAACAATTTAATTATTAAAACGATCATTTGTTAACTGAGGGTTTTACAAAACTTTTCAACTGGATTTATTTAAAAATAAAAAAATTAGTCAATAATTTTTCTAGTTTCATTTTTGAGTTTTCTTGTGTTTCATTCATAATTTTTGTCGATTTACACTTGGTATTAGAGACATGGGTTCAACACTTGGACCCCGGGCACAACACGGAACCGTAAACTAGTTATCAAAACTTGAACCTCTATGATTAAGATAACAATAAAATAAAGAAGTTTTTTGGATTGTTGTACTCACCTAGTGGTGTTTTGTTAAACCCGATTAACCGAGAATGTTGAATTAGATTGATATCCTAGTAGACTTCTAGTGTAGTAAGAAATTGCTTTTTCCATTACAAATATGTTGTTTGTTGCTTTTAGTCATGTGATGTGTTTACTCCATAGAGACTCTTCCTTGTTTACAATGTTAATTTGCGTGGTGTGATTCTTGTGGATTAGTGCTAGTGTTTTCATCTAGGGGTCATTTTGAGGGAATTAGATGTTGTTTGGTTGTTATAAATCCCTTCCCTTTGGTTGTTAAGCAAGTTGGTGTTGGTTGTTTCTTTTTCAACTTAATACCCATATGGGAGGGTAGATATGAGGTCATGGTGTCGCATTTGATCCATTTTTGCGTATGCATTCATAGATCTATGCTCGTTGTATACTACCCCTATTGGTGGTCCATGAAGGAATGTGAAGTGATTATGTTGTGGAATTTTCTATATTTTATATTTGTGAACTTATGTTATTTTATCAAGGACCAACATTTTACTTTATAAGTGGACTTGAGAAGCTCTGAGGCTCTTTTGTTATTTATATTTTTGCAAGATTTTCTAGGATTCCAATGTGGATACTTAGAAATTTTATTTGATTGCGAAGTTTTCTTGGATTTACTTTGTTTTGTAACTAGGATCTCTCATATCTTGTTGAATACTTAGCTATATGTTATGTGATTCTTTCTTGTCTTTTGAAAATCTGGTTTTGCACTATTTGTATTGTGATCTTTCTTCATATGGGGGTACATCCTAAATGCCTAAATGGTCTTCTTATATTCTTCATTTTATTCCTTTGGTTTTGGAAGGATGGAACCTTGTATATGTCTAGGATATTAGATTGAATATATAGTTACTCAACCTATCTAGAGAGAGAGTTCATTATATAGTGTGGTCTAGTTGGTAGTTTAGATAGCAGAGTTGTGATTCCCTTGCAATATGTAAGAGTTTTGTTCTCGTTAGGAATAAAACTTAGCTTAATTCATCATTAGTTGATACTTGAATAAATGTAATAAGTTAAAGTATTTAATTTAAATGATTTAAACTTATGTCAATAGGTATTAGTTATCCTTAGTTATTAGTTAACTAAGTAATAGTTATTTCATCTCAATGTTTGTGGGATCATGTTCTATCTTGCATATTTTTTTCTCTGATGATTTTCATGAGGGGAAATAGGGGCGATTAGGGGCAATTTGTTATTTCTTCATATTTTCTCAAAATAGCTGATTTGCGTCCATATATTGTTGATGAGATAGAAGTTGCCCAATATCTATAAATATTATCGCTCTCTCATTTGTTTTAAATGGTTGATTTCGTATTAATAAAATTATGCAAGAACCGTTTTGTTTTTGTAATTAAATGGGTTGTAGAAAATATTTGCTATTACAGTAGTATCCTGATCAAGAGAGTAGTGTAGGAAGTTTTAGGGAAGTTTAGAGAGATCTGGAGATATTACAAAGCTAGGAGGAGCGATAGATGCCCTAAGCCATTTCATAGCCCCTACCTGAATCCACACCTCGATTCATGGTTGATTTATAGTTGAAGAACACCTGGAGTGCAATCACAGGCCCTTGCAAGCCTGGATATAACTCTTTTGCAAAAGGTGACATTGTTTCATTCTCTATTTTTTTTAAATTAGTTAGACGTGATTTTTTAAAAAAATTGGAAGCATTTAAAAAAATCTATATACAATATTTTTGATATGTGGGGACCTAATCTTTTCATGATCCCCACATTAGTTGTTCTTGCTCTTCTCTGTACTTTGTATTCTTCTTCCTCTTCTCTATATTTCAGATTTAAAAAAAGGAGACCCAATAAAACATGGAAGTTTCTCTGTGAACCTCGCATCCACAGAGGAGTAGAGGATATGATATTTGAACGATCTCCAATGTGTCTGCATAAAAAAAAAGACTAAAAATTTAACGTGGAGAATATTTGCAACTGTAACAAAAAAAAGGTGTATCCTAGAAGAAAACATGCATACAAAGAGAAGCAATAATAAAATTGTGCGAAGGTTTATTATAACGCTTAGAAAATTGGTTGAGTTGTAGTTGTGCTCTAAAACACACTACGCATGGACGTAATTCATTATTTGTGTTCAGTTTTAAAGAAATCACTTTTATTTTTTTCCATTTTTGGACGTCATGGAAAAAATTAGAAGAATAAAATAATTTTCCATTTTTGAAAGGGGCCCAAAAAGATATTGAAATCGTAACTTAAAAGAGCCATAACTTTCAACTGGTACCTTGGATTGAGGTGCCATTTTTTTTAAAGTGTGTGTTTTTGTGAGCTCTATGTCTTGGTCCAACTTTGAATAAGCTTTGTTTTGTAAAATTGAACAAATTATAGTTTTTTTTATTTCAAAAGGCCAAAGAGTCCAAATAATTTTTTTTCTCAATTCAGCCAAGAGATCCATTTTATTTTTACAAATCAGCCACAGAGAAAAATTTGTAACAGGCCAATAGTGAAAAAAATTCTTGCACACACCGAAAAAGAGCCCAAAATAAATAAAATAATATTTTTTGGGGGTTATGCATGTTATAAGGATGGAAAAGTGTTCAATTTTTTCTTCTACGGTTTATCACTTTTCACAATGGCCACAATTATAGCATCAAAATTATATTTAGCAGATTCTCAAATTTTGTGTTCTCATAAATATCCATGATGGACAACAAAAATTCAGGCTCAACTTGATTTTCAAAATATATGGTTCGTTGTTTCTAGTACATTAACAAAATCTTGATTGATGTTACACAACAAGCTACATTTGATCGTGTAAAAAATTTTTAATAATCTTGTTTAGTGCTTTAGATGAGGTACAAACTCATATTCGTGAGACCACAAACGCAAAAGAATCTTGGGACAAGTTGAAAACAATATATGAGTCAGAAAATTAGAACACAATACTTTACTCCAGAGTCAAGTATTGAACTTAAAAATGCAACCAACTGAAAAATTTGAATTTTTTTAGAAGTGTAGTAGCTTTGTGTACATCACTTCAAGATTTTGAAGAAGAAGTAATTGAAACATCACTCGTGCCTATAGTATTGAGAGTTCTTCCCCTTCTTATAGGATTTTTATGACTATGTTAAACATAATTGGTCAAACAACAACTTTTTAAGAGTTAGTGAATATGATACAACAAGAGGGATCTATTCACTCAACTACTAAAACGAAGAGCATGAACTTGCTTCTTATCGAAAAGGAAAAAAATAGGCTAAGTCTAGTAAACAACCTCAGTGCAAGGTAATACTCAACAAGTCCAAAAGGACCAACAAAAGTGTCTTATTTGTGGAAAAAAAGGACATGAGTTAAAAAGTTGGTACATCACATTCCAACAAGGATGATCAAGTGGTAAAAATATTAATTACAAACAAACAAAATTTGGTCAACAACAAAGTAATCATGGAAAAAATAATAACAAGTGAAAGAAGAAACCAACTCAACAAGGAAATATAGTGAACAGGAAGAACAATTTGATGATGATGAATTCTTATATTCTACATAGTCAAATGAAGTATTTGATTCTATAAATCAAATTTGGTATGTCAACTCGAGGTGTAACTCCGACACATGATAGGAAAGAAAGATTGGCTCTTCACAATGAGTAAAACAACCACAAAAATCATGACTCTTTGGGTGATGATACATCATAAAATGTTGAAGGCATTGGTTCCATTTCAATACCACTTAGGCATCATAATTGTAAAATTACAGATGTTCTTTATGTCCCTGGTTTAACAAAAAAAATTGTTGTTCATGAGTCAATTATTAGATCACAATCTCAAAATTGACTTTGATTGTAAAGGCAAAGTAAAAATACGTGTCTAATTCAAGATAAGTCACAAAGCTCCAAAATTGTTGTAAAATATTTGAATATGGGAAGAGTGTTTCATTTGGATATTGTTTAACGAAATGATCAAGCACTTGTAGCCTAAGATACATCATCAACTCAACTATGGCATTAAAGACTTGGACATGTCAGTTTTGGCTATCTTGACACACTTCCTCGATATGATATGGTTAGGGGTTTACCACCTCTAAAAATGGGATAGATAAATGTCAACATTATTTGGCAAGAAAACAACATAGAGTACCATTCAAACATAGTACATTTCGAGCTATGAAAAACTTGACTTAGGGCATACCGATCTGTGTGGACCAATGAGACCTAGCCACTCTAGGTTTCAGTATTTCATTCTCTTTGTTGATGATTTTTTAAGAAAAATGTGAATATAATTTCTTTCTACAAAAGACCAAGATTTTGAAAGTTTCAACAAGTTTAAAGCCCTTGTTGAAATAGAGTTTGGTAGGAAAATAAAAACACCCCGCTCATATTGAGGGGGAGAATACACCAGCAATGAGATCAACTATTTTTTGGAAACACATAGCATTCATTGTCAAATGTATCCTCCTCACATACCGTAACAAAATGGTGTTGTTGAAATGAGAAATCATACTATCATGGATATCATGCGATGTATGATTGATGATGAAGGTTTATCAAAAGCATTTTGGGATGAAGCAGCTAAAATGACAGTCTATTTAATAAATAGAGTTCTCACTACATCCCTTGATGGAGTAACACCTTAGGAATCATAGTCAAGGCATACATCATCTATTTCACACCTTAGATTTTTTAGATGTAAATAAAGTATGCACATTCCTAAGAAACAAAGAACTAAGATGGATATGAAATCATAAAAGCTTATCTTCTTAGGATACAGTGATGAAGCACATGGCAATAGACTTATGGATCTAAAAAAATGAGGGTATACACTAGTTGGCATGTTGATTTCTTTGAGAAGAAAGAAAAATATGCTCCATCCATATACTCACATGATGAAAAAATCATCCCTACAAAGTGAAAACAGAGGATGGTAATCACTTTGATGGTGATAGTGATGATAGGGAAGATAATAAAATTCAACCTCCCATAGGAACCAGAAAAAGTATGCCTAAATGGTATACAAGTATGATTAGAGATGCAAAATTGGATAGTGTCCCCAACACATCTACTAGTGGAATGAGGACTCGCAGTATGGCTCGAAATGAGGTTAGTTTTTCCTTAACAGTTAAAGTTGTTGACACTATTTAGCCTTCCTTAGTTTCATATTCCCTAAAGTCTAAACCTTGGAAAGATGTGATGGATGTAGAATATAAGTCACTTATGAAAAATAATACATGGCAACTTAGATATCTTCCACTAGGGAAAAATTGTTAGAAGCATGCAAATACGTGAGAGGAGGGGGTGAATCAGTATTCCATAATTTAAAATTTTCTCCAACTTAATAATTTTTTTTACACTTAATAAGATATTCAAATCTGAAAATAAATGAGAGCACACATAGAAATCAAATGCACATAACACCAGATATACCATGGTTCACCCAGTGTGGGCTACATCCACCAAAAGGAGACTGCTTGGATCTACTGTCCAAATCCAGCTGAAATAAAATAGTGTTTACAAAGTATGAGCACCCACTCATAGAAGACACCAATCTCCAAGATGAACACCAATTCAGCCCTTGAATGCAAACACCATTGACTTTGCAATCTTTGATTCAAAGCACCAACTTCTAGAGACACCAATCCCCAATCCAAAGCACCCACTTCAAAAATCCAAAGCACCCACTTCAAAAAATCTTCAATACAAATCAATAATCTTTCTCCTTATTTATTTTCTCTCTCACATATTCATACTCACTTAAGATATTTACAATAATAACTTAACATACATATCACTCTCAAAAAAATGCTCTTTAGTTTATTTTTTCTACACAAAATGTGCACACAATACTTGTTTTTATAGGAAGAAGGAGAGGAAAACCACTTGTGGTTTCCCTAAAACCATGTTCCCATACCATGGGAAAATTTACTTAAACAATTGTGCCATATTTGGAATGAGGAAGCCACATCACTTGGTGGTTACAAAAATAATGAATATTTTCTCTAAATAGCAATATTCTTTTCATGGTTAAGTGTAACTCATATTTTTCAATAAATATGAATGAACAACTTCCATTACACTTCCTTAATGTTACATAAATGAATAAATCCTTTCCATAAGGATATGTTCTCTTTTTGACTTCAATTTTGTAACTCCTCCATGATTTTAGAATCAATTTATATCTCCTCCATGTCATGACTCATCACTAATGCAAATGTAACTTCCTTTTTAATTCAAACATTTATCATGCATTAAGTAACATTCATTTTAAATATACATCATTAAAAATGATCCATTACATATCCCACCATGTGTTATATGATTTCTTTGTGATCTTGAATATTAAAATATTCAAATTTTTACATCACATTAATTTTGACATGGATAAATATTTTATGAACACTAATGTTGTAAAATTGAATTTTAAGATAATATTCAATCCTCAATATTTATATCAACACTAATGTTGTACCTTTACATCAATGAAAAATACTCAACAATGTTCCCTTTGTCATTGATGGCAAACCTCTGCTAAAATTATTCGTGAGACCTGTTTGCTATGAAATCCAACTTTCTGCCTCTGAGCTCTTTTTGTACCGATGCACTGTACTTGTTCTATGCAACTCTCCCTCATGCTGCAATTCTCCCCATGCTTCAATTCTCCCCTTTTACATCAATGGAAAAGGGATAACTAAACCAATTACCTCAACCTGTACTTGGAGTTGAAGATAATGCAATGTGTAGCTCCCCCTATGTCCATACTCCCCATGAGATAGTCAATGAGTAAGAGTGATAGGAATCACTCCTAACTTTTTTCTGAGTGACTCAAAATATTCCTTTGGTAGGGGTTTTGTAAATATATCAGCAATCTGATCCTTAGTTCCAACATATTCCAATTTCACTTGCTGATATACAACTTTCTCTCTCAAGAAGTGATACTTAATGGGAATGTGATTTGTCCTAGAATGCATGATTGGATTTTTCGAGATGTTTATAACACTCGTATTGTCACAAAAAATGGAAATAGGATGCTCATACTCTACCTTTATGTCATTCAATGTTTTCTTCATCCAAAGCACCTGTGTACAACATGCCACTACTGTAATATACTTTACTTCTGCTGTAGATAATGAGACTGAGGCATGTTTCTTACTGAACCATGACACTAATCTGTCACCAAGATAAAAAGTTCCCCCACTTGTACTTTACCTATCATCAACACTTCCTACCCAATCTGCATTTGTGAATGCTGTAAGAGTGAAATCATCACTCTTTTGATATCATAAACCATAATCCAACGTACCTTTTAAATATTTAAAAATTCTTTTCACTATTCTACATGAGTTTCCTTTGGTGCAGCCTAAAACTTTACAACTAATCCAATAGCCTACATAATATCTGGTCTAGATGTTGTGATATATAACAAGCTTCCTATCATGGACCTATACAAGGTTTGATTAACATCAGGAGACTCATCATTCTTACTCAACTTGCAACCTATAATCATGGGTGTACTAACCGGATTGCAATCTTCCATTCTAAACTTTTTCAACATCTCCTTTATATACTTGGTTTGTGAAATAAAAATTCCTTGACTAGACTGTTGAATTTGCAAACCAAGAAAGTAAGACAACTCACCAAGCATAGACATCTCAAACTCCTTCTACATCTCCTCTACAAATTCTTTGCATAATCTCCTACAACCACTTCCAAAAATAATGTCATCCACATAAACCACAACTATCACCTGATGTTCTCCTTCTGTCTTGATGTACAAATTGCTATCCACAATTCCTTTTCTGAATCCTTGTTCCTACAAGTACTTGTCTAGTCTAGAGTACCAAGCTCTAGGAGCTTGTTTCAAACCATAAAGAGCCTTTTTTAACTTGCATACAAAATATGTATTTTCTGATAGAATAAAACCTTCTGGTTGCTCTATATAAACTTCTTCCTCTAAGTTTCCATTCAAGAAAGCTGATTTTACATCCATTTGATAAAATTTAAAATTCTTGAAACAAGCAAATGCTAAAAACATTCTTACCACCTCCATGTGAGAAACAGGTGCAAATGTCTCCTCGAAATCAATTCCTTCAACTTGTGAGTATCCTTTGCACACTAATCTGGCCTTGTTTCTGACAACTTCTCCTTCTTCATTCATCTTGTTTCTAAAGACCCACTTGGTACCAATAATGTTCTTGTCCTTTGGTCTTGGAACTAACTCCCATGTTTCATTCTTTTCTATCTGATTAAGTTCCTCTTCCATGGCTTTTATCCAAAAATTATCCTTACTGGCTTCATCAAAATTACTTGGTTCAACCTTAGACAACAAAGAAAAGTTTACCTCTTGTGGTGCACTTGCTAGTCTCCTCCTTGTTTGCACTCCAATATCTTTGTTTCCAATGATTTGATTTTCTGGATGATTCTTCTAAACAGATCTAGATGGTGTCTTTGTGTCTTCTCATTCAGATTCTTATTCTTCTTCTTCTTCTTCTTCCTCTTTCTCATATTTTATTTCTTCATCCTCTTTTTTCACCACCGAGTGTCATGTTTCCTTCTTCGGTTTCCAGTCATCAACTTTCACATTTATACTTCCCATTACTTTCTCAAGTCTCTTGTTATAGTACCTATAGGCCTTACTTCTTGATGAATAACCAAGGATTTTTCCCTCATCTCGCTTTGGAATAAAATTTTCCAAGCTTATCTTCATCATCTCTCTTAATGTAGCACTTACTTCCAAACACTTTGAAATGTTTCATAGAATCTGGTCTTCACTTCCATAAAGCATATGGTGTCTTTTCTCGTATTTACTCGAATCGTGCTCTATTAAGAATATAAACTACTATGTACACTTCCTCTCTCCAAAAGCATTTGGTAACTTAGACTCATTTAGCATTTTCCTTGTCATTTCTCGCAGACTGTCTATTTTTCCGTTCAACTACACCATTCTACATTTGTGGTGTTCTTGCTGCAGAAAATTGTCTTCTCGATTTCATTCTCTTCACAAAACTCATCAAATTCATTAGATATAAATTAACCTCCTCTATCTGATCACAAGCACTTGATCTTAGAGTTTGTCTCATTCTCAATCAAAGATTTAAATTTTTGAATTGATCAAAAGCTTCGATTTTTCTTTTAGAAATGCAACCCATGTCATTATAGGAAAGTCATCAATTAATAACATAAAATAAGAATCACCTTGTAAGCTTTGTGTTCTTGTTGGCCCACAGAGATTAGTATGAATTAGCTCCAATGGCTTTCTTGTAGAGTAATCCTTTGTCCTAAATCGACGCTTGTCTACTTCCGTGTTGACACTTTATCTGCGAGATAGTACTTTGTGGTTTTGTGATCTTGGGTGAATCTCTCACTACTTGTTTTGAGCTTATTTTCACCATGTTGTCAAAATTAATGTAACCCAATCTCTTGTGCCATAACTAACTTTCATTAATCTGAATCATGTAACATTTTTCTCCCTTAACATCACTCAACATGTACAGTTGTTCCTTGTTCTATTTACATCTACAAGCCATTTACTCGTATCCTTCTTTCTAATTTAACACCCCTCATCATAAAATGTGAGTATAACCTTGATCACACATTTGACTGACACTCAAAATATTATGTTTCAATCCTTCAACAAGTAAAACATTTTCAACTTTAGCTTGATCATTTAATTTTATGTTACCTCTTCCTGTGATCTTGGCTATAGTGTTATCTCCAAACTTTATTGTACCTCTATTAGCCTTTTTCAGCTTCAAGAACTTGCTTCTATCACCCATCATATGGTTGGAACATCCACTATCAATGTACCAAGGTTTTTCTTCATCTTGTGCATGAAGCACCGTTTGTACCAACATAGCCTCTTCCTTTTCTCCCTCCTTTCTCTGTTGCCACACTTTCTTATTGTTGGCTTTCTGTATGATCTGTTTTCCCTCTTTTTCTTGCTTGAGTTTTTCTGTAATCTTACTAATGCAAAATCTTGTTATGTGTCCATCTTTGTTGCATTCATAACATCTAATCTCATGCTCATTAAAATTTGACAATGCAGAAAAAGAGTTATATTTTCTAGGATGAAAGTTCTAATTCCAACTGTGAACCTTAGATCTATAGTTCATCATCTTATGACCATAATTGTGACATGAAAAACAATAACTGTGAATAGAATACTTGGTCATGTAGGGCTTCCTTTGATAAGATCAGTTTCTAAAACTTCTTATTGGCACCTTCTTCCATTTGTTGTCTTCTTTGTTTTTGTTCTGTGGAGGATGATCTTCTTGTTTCTTGCTACTTTCTCCTTTACTAGAGATTTTAAGATATCTGCATATTGGATTTTTCTTCTATGGTTCTTTGGTCTCTTTCTTTTCTACTTCATTGAATCCAATACCACCTTTGGATGATTTTGGTTTCTTTTTATCCAGAATGTTGCTCAACACCTCGAACTCTTTTGAACTTGAGTCTTTTGTTTAAATTTTCAGTTTCCAGTCTAAGTGTGAAAATTTCTGACTCTAATCTCTCGCATTCTTCTTCTTTTGATTTCAACTATTTTCTGATCACTTCCTCTATTCTCTTTTCCTCTTCAACTTGAATCTTTAGATCAACAATAGTATCTTCATGTTCTTTATCAGCATCCGGATTTTTCTTTGCTTCTTCATACTCTTGAAGTTGTAGTTTTTGCTTCAGGGTCTTCTTTTTGAGTCTCTTGATCTCACCCAAGGCACAAATGAGTTCTTCTTCCAAGTTTACCTCACCTTCTTTGTCAACTGTATCTCCAGCTTCCACTTTTCCATCTTCAAGGGCCATAAAAAAAGTTCTTCAATGTCACCTTCTAGACAATCTTCCTCTGAGCTATCATCTTTTCTGGTGCATAGACTCTTCTTGCTTTGGTTCCAGTTCTTCTTCTTTTCAAAATTCCTTTGTTTGAAATTCTTTTTGTAGAAAGGATTCACTTTCTTTTCTTTGATAGGATCTTCATCATCACTTTCATTTTTTGCATGCGAACACTTAGCAAAATGTCCAATCTCACCATAGTTAAAATATTTAAAAGGAAGTTTACCTTTATACTTGTTGGATCCTTTTTTTCAGATTTGTCACAAATAGAGATTCTTCTTCCTCATCGCATTCATCATCCGATTCAAACTTCTTCTCTTTTCCTTTTAAAGCTTTAAAAGAAGATTCTCTTTTTCTTTGCTTATCTGGTTTTTTTCTCATCTCATAAGCTGTGAGTATTCCATATAACTCATCCATTTTCATTTTATCTAGATCCTTAAGTTCTTCAATAGCTGAAACTTTAGCATCAAATCTAGGAAGTAGAGATCTTAATACCTTTTGTACTATTACTGGGTCTTCCATCTCTTCACCCAAGCCTTTTATCATGTTCACGGTCTCATCCACATGGAGTAAATATGTTGCAATGTTCTCTTCCTCCTTCATCTTTAGACTCTCAAAATTTCTTCTGTTTGTCTAAAGCTTTACCATCTTTACTTTCGAATCTCCTTCATATAAACTGTTGAACTTATCCCACATCTCCTTGGTAGTTTTGTAAAGCATAATCTTTACAAAATCTAAATCTGCTACACCACACAAAATAACATTCATAGCTTTAGCATTATTTTCACATTGTCTCTTACCATCCTGATCTGTAGGTGGAGTTGTTGGTATTGTATAGCCATTCTCAACTGACTGCCAAATATCATGTCCAAGAGAATTCAAGTAGGTCTGCATCCTTATGCTCTAAAATGCATAGTTTGATCCATCAAATATGGAGCTTTGTTTGTGGAGAATCCTTCCTGAGTTTCCATCATGCTTTCTGATCTACCTTCTAGCTGTTAAGCTACACAGAAGGAACTCCTGCTCGATACCAATTGTTAGAAGCACGGGAATACTGAGAGGGGGTGAATTAGTATTCCATAATTTAAAATTTTCTCCAACTTAATAAAAAAAAATTACACTTAATAAGATATTCAAATATGAAAATAAATGAGAGCACACATAGAAATCAAATGCACATAACACCAGATATACCGTGGTTCACCCAGTGTGGGCTACATCCACCAAAAGGAGACTACTTGGATCTACTATCCAAATCTAGCCGAAATAAAATAGTGTTTACAAATTATGAGCACCCACTCACAGAAGACACCAATCTCCAAGCCAAACACCAATTCATCCCTTGAATGCAAACACCATTGACTTTGAAATCTCTTATTCGAAGCACCAACTTCTGGAGACACCAATCCCCAATCCGAAGCACCCACTTCAAAAAATCTGCAATACAAATCAATAATATTTATCCTTCTTTATTTTCTCTCTCACATACTCATACTCACTTAAGAGATTTACAATAATAACTTAACATACATATCACTCTAAAAAAATGCATTTTTTTTTCCTACACAAAATGTGCACACAACACTTGTTTATATAGGAAGAAGGAGAGGAAAACCACTTGTGGTTTCCCTAAAACCATGTGCCCATACCATGGGAAAATTTACTTTTAAAAATGCGCCATATTTGGAATGAGGAAGCCACATCACTTGGTGGTTACAAAATAATGAATATTTTCTCTAAATAGCAATATTCTTTTTCATGGTCAAGTGTAACTCATATTTTTCAATAAATACACATGACCAACTTCCCTTACACATCCTTAATGTTCCATAAATGACAAAATCCACCCCATAAGGATACATTATCTTTTTTACTTCAATTTTGTAACTCCTTCATGATATTAGAATCAATTTTTACTCCTCCATGTCATGACTCATCACTAATGCAAATGTAACTCCCGTTTTTAATTCAAACATTTATCATGCATTAAGTAACCTTCATTTTAAATCTACCTCATTAAAAAATGATCCATTACACATCCCACCATGTGTCATAGGATTCCTTTGTGACGTTGAATATTAAAATATTCAAATTTTGACATCACACTAATTTTGACATGGATAAATATTTTACGAACACTAATGTTGTAAAATTGAATATTAAGATAATATTCAAACCTCAATATTTACATCAACAAAAGTAATGTTGTACCTTTGACATCAATAACAAAATACTCAAAAAAAATATGATTTGACGTAGATGGATTTTCAAAATGAAGTACATAGAAGATGGTAAAATTGATAAACATAAGGCTAGAATAGTTGCTAAGGGATATGCTCAAAATAAGGCATTGATTATGATGAGACTTTTTCTCCCATAGCTAAGATAAAAACTTTCGGTGTTAATGTTTTCTCTATTTGCATTTGTAAATTTTTTTGAAAATAAACTAAATGAATGTGAAAAGTGCCTTCTTTAATGGTGATTGACAAGAAGAAGTTTATATAACTCAACTAGAAGGTTTTGTCACACCAAGTAAAGAGCAACCGATATACAAACTCATAAAACCACTATATGGTTTAAAACAGTCTCCTAGGGCATGGTACATATAAATTGATGAGCATCTCATTCAACATGGATTCAACATGAGTCCATACAATCCTAATCTCAAAATGCAAGGTGGGAAGATAGTGATCATTGTAGTATATGTCGATGATCTAGTCATCACTGGAGGATCAATGGTGATGATTGAGTCAATAAAGAAAGATATAACATGATCATTTGACATGATCGATCTTGGGCATATGCATTATTTTCTTGGACTTGAATTTTTACAAATAGAAAATCATATCTTTGTGTCACAATTGAAATATGCCAAGAAAAACTCGAGAAGTTCAATATGATAGATAGTAAGCCATTTTCCACACCTATAGAGAAAATAATTCAACTGTCTTGAATAGATCGATCACCACAAGTAAATGCAACTCTCTATCGGTAGTTGATAGGAGTATCATCTACTTCACTTAGACTAGGCCGAATATCATCTATGCAATCACTATCTTTCACGAGTTCATGTAAGAACCAAGAGTTTCTCTTTGGAAACCAGCAAAGTGGATCGAGGTACATAATAAGAACTATGGACTAGGTCCTAGAATATAAGAAGAATAATAACTTCTTCTTGAGATGATATTTAGATTCAAATCATGTAGGAAACATAGATGATAGGAAGTCCACTTCATGATTTGAATTATTTTTGGGATCTGGACCAATATCATGGGGGAGTAAGAAGAATACTTTTGTTTCAAGATCCTCTATAGAATCATAATATTGTGTACTAGGTAGAGTTATCTGTGAAGTGATATGGCTCTGATGTATACTTGAAGAATTGGGAATACCACAGAAAGATCTAACTATCCTACATGTTGATAATGAAGGAGTAGTAAAAATTGTTTGGAATCTAGTTTTTCATGAGTGCACCAAACACATTGAGGTACATGTATATATCAATCACGAACATGTTGTAACAACAACATCTAGCTCTAATATTGCTTTGAACAGATATGCAACATGAAAATGTCTTTAGAAAGTCACTTCTTCTAGGTAAACTTGAGGGTTTTAAATAATTTATCTCCTATTCACTTAAGACCATGCTGAATTAAGGAGGGATTGTTAGGAATAAAACATATCATAATTCATTATTATTTTATATTTGAATAAATGTAATAAGTTAAAGTATTTAATTTAAATACTTTAAAATTATGTCAATAGGTATTAATTATCCTTAGTTATTAATTAACTAAGTGATAGTGTTTTCATCCCAATGTTTGTGGGATCATGTTCTATTTTGCATATTTTGTTCTCGAGATGATTTCCATGAGGGGAACTAGGAGCACTTAGGGAAATATGTTATTTCGCATATTTTTCATATTAGTTTATTTGCTTCCATATATCGTGGATGAGATATAAGTTGTCCAATATCTATAAATATTGGAGCTCTCTCATTATTTTCAAATGCTTGATTT